>CAUYQU010076191.1:0-33493 GCA_963574635.1 Cheracebus regulus | reverse complement strand
TGTGGCTCCTCTGCCGGGAATCTCCCGGTCTGTGGGCTACAAAAATTCGTCGGAAAGTGCGGCGTCCACTCGTTCTCTGCGCTTTCACTGGGAGCTACATTCCTGAGCTGTTGCTAATCGGCCATCTTGGATCTCTCCCCTGCTTGAACTTTAAATGCATTCCCCAAACCATGCACAGATCCATCAGAAAAAGGATGCAGGTGTTACTGGCTCCATGTGGTTCAGCAGCCTCTCAGCAGTCATTGGCTGACCGGTAAGTTAGGCTCACCCTAAGAAAGCAGAGCTTAAAAAGAAAAACAGAGATAATAAAAAAGAAAACCAAGAACTGCAAGATAATGTACGGAGAAATTACAGAATTGTTCCAGGAAGTCATAAAACAAAACAAAACACATAGGGGTTCAGAATCCAGAGTTGCAAATATAAAGTATCAAATTTATTCAGTTTTCAACAAGAAAAAGTTATGAGACATGGAATAAAACAGGAAAGTGTGACCTGTATTCAAGGAAAACACAAACAATAGTAGAAACTGTCTCAGAGGTAGCACCAGATGTTCTACTTAGCACACAAAGACTTCAGTGCAGCTATTATAAATGTTTTCAAAGAGCTAAACGAAGCTGTGTTTAAACAATTAGAGAAAAGTATGATATCAGTGACTTGTCCAAATAGAAAATAGCAATAAACAGAGAGAAATTGTAAAACAGAATCAAATAGAAATTCTAGCATATTTGAGCTGACAGAGAAATATTCAGCAAATCAATATGGATCAATATAGATTATTTCATCAGAAAGAGAGAAAGAAGATCAAATAAATGAACAGAGCTTCACAGAAGATGGAACACCATCAGGTCTACCAAAATATGCATAACGGTCTCAGAAGGAAAGAAAGCAGCAGAAAGAAGTTTGACAAGATAACGTCTGAAAGTTCTAAAATTTCTTGAAAAGTATTAATCTTAAAAGCTTAATGAACTCCAAGTGGGTTAAAGACAAAAAGATCCACACCTAGACATATCATTGTAAAAGTGTTGAAAACTAAAAAGAAAGGAAGATTTTGAAAGCCACAGGAGCAAAAAGACTCATCATGTAGAAGAGAACCACAATGTGATAAACAGCTGACTTTTTGAAACAATAGAGCTCAGTGTGCAGTCGTATGAGAAAGTGATAGAAGGAAAAAATAAAAACTGTCAACCCAGAATTCTTTATCTAGCAGAAATGTAATTCAGAAATAAAGGTGAATTACTAGCTGACTTCAAAATGTACTGCAAAGCTATAGTAACCAAAACAGTATGGCACTGACATAAGAACAGACACATAGACCAATGGAACAGAACAGAGAACCTAGAAAGAAATCCACACATTTACAACCAACTTGTTTTTGACAAAGATGTCAAGAGCATACAATAGGGAAAGGACAGTATCTTGAATAAATGGTGCTGGAAAAATTGGATATCCATATGCAGAAGAATGAAACCAGACCTCAATTTCTTACCATACACAAAAATCAAATCAAAGTGGATTAAAGAGGGCAGGTGAGGTGGCTCATGCCTGTAATTCCACCACCTTAGGAGGCCGAGGTAGGCGGATCACCTGAGGCCAGGAGTTTGAGACCAGCCTGGCCAACATGGTGAAACCCTGTCTGTACTAAAAGTACAAAACTAGCTGGGCGTGGTGGCAGGCGCCTGTAATCCCAGCTACTCAGGAGGCTGAGGTGGGAGAATCGCTTGAACCCGGGAGGCGGAAGTTGCAGTGAGCTGAGATTGCCCCACTGCACCCCACCCTGGGCAATAGAGGGAGACTCCATCTCAAAAAAAATAAAAATGGATTCAAAGACTTAAATCTAAGGCCTAAACTACTAGACAAAATTGGGGAAATTCTGTAGGACATTTGTCTGAGTGGTATGACACTGTATAATACCTCAAAAGCATAGGCAGCCAAAGCAAAAATGGACAAATGAGATTTCATCAAGTTAAAAAGCTTCACAGCAAAAGAAACAATAAACAGAATGAAGAGACAACCAACAGAATAGGATAAAATATTTGTAAACTACTCATCTATTAAGGTTTTAATAACCAGAATATATAAGGGCCTCAAGTCAATAACAAAACCCAAATAATCCAATTTAAAAATGGGCAAGTTATCTGAATAGATGTCGCTCAGAAAAAGATACACAAATGGCCAGTAGGTAAATGAAAAAAATGCTCAACATCACTATTCACAGTCAAAATATCAAAACCACAAATGAAATATTATCTCATCCCAGTTGAAATGGCTGTTATAAAAAAAGACAATAACAGATTCTGATGAGGATGTAGAGAAAGGGGAGTGCTAGTACACTATTGATGGAAATGTAAATTAGTATGGTCAATATGGAAAACAGTATGGAGGTGCCCCAATAATTCAAAAATAGATCTACCATATTATTCAGTGATCCTACTGCTGGGTATATATTCAGAAGAAAGAAAATCAGTAAAGCAAAGAGCTGTCTACACTCCTGTGTTTATTGCAGCACTACTTAAAATAGCCAAGATACAGAATCATCTTAAGTGTCCTTCAGTTGATAAATGGATAGAGAAAATATATATTCAATGAAATGTTATTTAGCCATAAAAAATAATGAAATCCTGTCATTTGCAGCAACATGGATAAAACTGGAGCTCATTACGTTAAGTGAAATATGCCAAGCATAGAAAGACAAATATCATGTCTTCTTACTTTTTAAGTGGGAGCTAAAAATGTTGACCTCATAGAAATAGAGAGTATTATGATCGTTACTAGAGGCTGGGAAGGGCAGGAAGGATGATTTTGAAGATAGGTTAGCTAATGACTGTAAAAATCAGTTGGATAGAATGAATGACTTCTAGTGTTCAGTAGCACAGTAGGGTAACTATAGTTAACAATAATTTATTGTATATTTCAAATTAGCTAGAAGATTCTGAATATTCCCAACACAAAAAAATGATAAAAATTTGAGGTGATGAATATCCTAATTACCCTATTTGATCATACACATTGTATGCATATGTCAGAATATCACATGTACCCCATAAATATATACTATTATATATAAATAAGTTTTTTTACTAGAAAGAAACATTTTTAAAGTTTTCTTTAAAAAAATGTAAATTAAGAAAGGGAAATGAAGGTAAATAAAAGACTAAAAAAGAAAACAAATGTGGGTAACCTAAAGATATTCCTATATGAACATGGAGAATTTGTTGCCAGGAAATCTGTATTTAAATATTAAAGGAAGTTCCTAAAGTTGAAAAGAAGTGACACCAGAGAGAGAGTAATTAACATCCACGTGAAGAAATAAAAAGGCTCTCTTCCTTGGCGCTGCCTATGGAAGTGGCAGCCATCTCCTCCTCAGCATCATAGCTGCTCTCAGACCCCTCGTGAAGCCCAAGATCATCAAAAAGAGAACCAAGAAATTCATCCAGCACCAGTTAGACTGGTATGTCAAGGCTTAATGTAACTGGCAGAAACTCAGAAGTACTGACAACAGTTTGTAGAAGATTCAACAACAAAAAAACAAAGCACATGCTGCCCAGTGGCTTCCAGAAGTTCCTGGTCCACAGTATCAGGGAGCCAGAAGTGCTGCTGATGTGCAACAAATGTGCTGAGACTGTGCACAGTGTTTCCTCCAATAACTGCAAAGACATTGTGGGAAGAGCAGTCCAGCTGGCCATTAGAGTCACCAGTCCCAACACCAGCCTGTGCAGTTAAGAAAACGAATAGACAGCTCATGTGCACGTTTTATGTTTAAATAAAACCATAAAAACCTGCAAAAAAATAAAGAGTACCAATAGTAGAAATTACATAGGTAATAATAAAAAGCAGTGTAAGTATACTATTCTGTTTTTTTTTTACTGGTTTAAAAGACATTTTATATGACAATAATTATAAAACTATGTTGTTCCCATTACATATAAAGATGTTATATGAGTGGCAACAGTAACACAAAGGTGAGAGTAGAGGATGGAGCTATATTTGAGTAAAATTTCTATATTTTACTGGAATAAATTAATAATATCAATCAAACAAGTAGACTATGTTTGCTGGATGCAATGGCTCATGCCTATAATCCCAGCACTTTGGGAGGCCAAGGTAGGCGGATCACTTGAAGCCAGGAGTTCGAGACCAGCCTGGCCAACATGGCAAAACCCTGTCTCTACTAAAAATACAAAAATTAGCCAGGCGTGGTGGTGCATAACTGTAAACCCAGCTACTTGGGAGTCTGAGGCAGGAGAATTGCTTGAACCCAGGAGGCAATGGCTGCAGTAAGCTGAGATAGCACCACTGCACTCCAGCCTGGGTGACAGAGCAAGACTCCATCTCAAAAATAATAATAAGTAAAAATAATGTAGACCAATTTAAGATCCGTATTGTAAACCCTACAGCAATCTCTAAGAAAATGATTCCCCAAAAGAGTTTTATTTAAAAAGGAATTAAAGGCCAGGCGTGGTGGCTTACACCTGTAATCCCAGCACTTTGGGAGGCTGAGGCGGGCAGATTGCCGAGGTCAGGAGTTTGAGACCAGCTTTGCCAACATGATGAAACCCCATCTCTACTAAACATACAAAAAAAAAAATTAGCCAGGTGTGGTAGCGGGCACCTGTAATACCAGTTACTCTGGAGGCTGAGGCAGGAGAATTGCTTGAATCCGGGTGGTGGAGGTTGCAGTGAGCCGAAATTGCACCACTGAACTCCAGCCTGGGAGGCAGAGCGAGACTCCATCTCAGAAAAAGGAATTAAAATGTTACCTATTTTAATTCCTAGAAAATACCTATTTACCACAAAAGAAAGAAGCAGAGGAATAGAGGAATAAATAGAAAGACTTCATACATAGAAAACAAATAACTAAATGGCAGACATAAATCCACATCTGTAATTACCTTAAATATAAACAGATTGAACAGATAATGAAAAGCCCAAGATTTAGACTGAATTGTTTTTTAAAAATCCAGCTGCTTGAGATTCAAAGGCACGAATAGGTTGAAAGAAAAAGAAGAAAAAAGATAAAACCATACAAATATAACCATAAGTAAACTGAAATCACTTTACTGTTAGGAAAAAAAATGACTTTTAGATTACAGAAGACAAGTTACTGAAGCCAGAGAGACATTTTATTATGATAAATGATGATATATGCACCTGCCAACAGAACCCTCTAGCCAACGGCAACACAATACATATTCAAATGTGCACCGTGTTGTCTAAGACCATATACTAGCCCAGCAGTTACTTAGCAGACTATGGCTTATTAGCCAGCTTTAACCCACTGTCTGATTCTGTACAATCTGCAAGCTAAAAAAATGTTTTTGCCTTTTTAAGTGGCTTACAAAAAACCAAAAGGGGATAAATATTTTGTGACACCTGCAATTATGTAAAATTCACATTTCAGTGTGCATAAACAATATTTTACTAGAGTACAATCATGCTCATTCAAAACTTTGGAGAAGGGAAATTCCTCAGTCTAAAAAGTATCTTGAAAAACACATAGCTGACATCATACTTAATGGTAAAACACTGAAGCCTTTTCCCATCAGATCAGGAAAGGATGCTTGCTTTTGCCACACTTATCAACATTGTATTAGAGCTTCATTCTAGTTAAATCAGGCAAGAAAAGGAAATAAAAGGCATCCAAATTGTAAAGAAAAGTAAAACTGTCTATAATTGCAGATAACATGATCCTATGTATAGAAAACCCTAAAGAATTCACAGAAAACTGTTAGAATTAATAAAATGAGTTCAGCAACATAACAGGATACAAGATCAGTAATTAAGGAATCAATTGAATTGCCAAGTACTAGATGGAATAATTTGAAAGTACAGTTAGAATGAAGACAACAGCTCCATTCACTATATTGTCAAAATAATTCAAACCCTTGGAAACGAATTCAACAAAATAAGTGCAAGATTTGTGCACTGAAAGATACAAAGCGTTGCTGACAGAGATTTAAGAAAATCTAAGTAAATGGAGATAAATGTCATATTCATGGATTTGCAAACTTAATGTTGTCAAGATGGCAATTTTCTCAAATTGATCTATGGATTCAGTACACTCCCAATCAAATCCCAGCTTTTTTCTATAAATTGACAAGCTATTCCTAAATTTTATAGGGAACTATAGAGAACTCAGACTAGCCTAAACAACTTCAAAAAAATGACAGAAAACGGAAGACTTAAAACTTCCTGATTTCACAGTTTACCTAAGGATACATTAATCAAGTACTGGTATAAGGAAATTCATAGAGATCAATCAAATGGAATTGACATTTCAAAAGGAAACCCTTGGACAGGCTCGGTGGGTCATGCCTGTAATCCCAGCACTTCCCGAGGTGGGCGGATGACTGATGTCAGGAGTTTGAGATCAGATCAGCCTGGCCAACATGGCGAAACCCTGTCTCTGCTAAAAACACAAAAATTAGCCAGGCATGGTGACACATGACTGTAGTCCCACTATTCCTGAGGCTAAGGCAGAAGAATCACTTGAACCGGGAGGCAGAGGTTGCAGTGAGCTGAGGTCACACCACTGCACTCCAGCCTGGGCGACACAGTGAGACTCTGCCTCAAAAAAAAAAAAAAAAAGCAAAAGGAAACCCTTTTATTTTTGGTTAATGATTGTTTTTTAAAGATGTCAAGAAAAGGGCCAGGCACAGTGGCTCACACCTATAATCCCAGCAGTTTGGGAGGCCAAGGCGGGCGGATCACAAGGACAGGAGATCGAAACCATCCTTGCTAACATGCTAAATCCCCGTCTCTACTAAAAATACAAAAAATTAGCCTGACATGGTGGAACACGCCTGTGGTCCCAGCTACTCCGGAGGCTGAGGCAGGAGAATTGCTTGAACCTGGGAGGTGGAGGTTGCAGTGAGCCAAGATCATGCCACTGCCCTCCAGCCTGGGTGACAGAGTGAGACTTAAGAAAATTCAGTAGAGGCCGGGCGTGGTGGCTCACGCCTGTAATCCAAGCACTTTGGAGGCCAAGGCGGGCGGATCACCTGAGGTCGGGAGTTCAAGACCAGCCTGACCAACATGGTGAAACCCCATCTTAAAAAAAAAAAAAAGAAAAAAAAAAAAAAAAGAAAATTCAGTAGAGAAAGGACTGACTTTAAAAAAAAATGGTGCAGGAGGAGCTGAACACAGTGGTGTAGATGGCCAGTACTTTCAGCTGCTCAGTAGGCTGAGACGGGCGGATCACTTAAGCCAGGAGTTCATGGCTTTAGTGTGAGTATGCAGTGATCACACCTGTGAATAGCCACTGCATACCAGCTTGGACAACATAGCAAGACCCTATCTCTTTGAAAAACAAAACAAGGTACAGGAGAAATTGGATATCCATATGCAAACAGATTACTTTAGAACCCCCTACCTCACACTATGCTTAAAAATCTACTCAAAATGGATTCTATAGGCCGTGTGCAGTGGTGCATGCCTGTAATCCAGCGCTTTGGGAAGACGAGGCTAGTGGATCATCTGAGGTCAAGAGTTTGAGACCAGGCTGGCCAACATGGTGAAACCCTGTCTCTACTAAAAATACAAAAAAATTAGCTGGGCGTGATGGTGGGTGCGTGTAATTACAGCTACTCGGGAGGCTAAGGCAGGAGAATTGCTCCACCTGGGAGGTGGAGGTTGCAGTGAGCCAAGATCGCACTGTTGTATTCCAAACTGGGCAACAAGAGCAAAACTCTGCCTCAAAAAAAAACAAAAACAAAAACAAAAAAATGTATTCTATAGACCTAAACATCAGAGCTAAAAATATAACACTTCTAGAAAAGCAAATATAGAACATCTTTTTGATTTGGGGTTAAAAGATTGCATAGATACAACACCAAAAGCACAATTTATAAATGGAGAAAATAGTGTAAGACTTAGAAAATATTAAAGACTTTTGAGATTCAAGAGGGAGCATTGAGAAAATAAAAGCCACACAGCCCTAGAGAAAATATTTGCAAATTATATATCTGATAAAGGACTTGTGTCCAGAATATATAAAGGACTGTTACAACACAGTAAGGCATCAAGAAAATCTAATTTAAAATGTGCAAAACAGTTGAATGGACTCTTACCGTACATATATGAATCGCTAATATAAGTACATGACAAAATATTCTGCTTCCCCAGAGAAGGCAAATTAAAAGCACAATGAGAGGAGTGACTCAGTGCAAATTGTGCAGTGAGTAGCTCTAAGAGCCTGTCTCTCCACAGAAACATTGAAAAATAAAGGACAAACCGTCAATTTCAACTTTATCAGAACTCTGAAGAGTCAAAGATTTATAGTAACTAAGCAATAGTTGCTTAGTTGCTCTCCCTCCCTCTCTCTTTTCCTCTCTCCCTCTCCCCGCTTCTGCCATTCTAGGAAATAGCTGTCAAAATACTAGCTCTTCCAAACACAAGTGAAATGAAGATAGACTTTATAAAAATATTTTAGAAAAGTGACCAAACAATGACAGCTGTCAACAAAAGCAAATCCTAAAGTGGAGGGAAATATGATTTCTAAAGTTACCATTAATGCTTACAATGTTGTTTTCAACAAAAAATTGCAGAAACAAGAAAGTGTGGTCCCTTCACAGAGGAAATGAATAGAGACTCTCTTTGAGGAAGCACAGACGTTGAACTTAGTAGACAAACATTTAAAATCAATTATCTTAAATATGTTCAAAGAGCTAATGGAAGTGATGGACAACAAACTAAAGGAAACCGGGAGAATTGGCCTGGTGCAGTGGCTCACGCCTGTAATCCCAACACTTTGGGAGGCCAAGGCAGGCAGATCACTGGAGACCAGCCTGGCCAACATGGTGAAACCCCATCTCTACTAAAAAATAATACAAAACATAGCCGGGCACAGTGGCAGGCACCTGTAATCCCAGCTACTCAGAAGGCTGAGGCAGGAGAATCCCTTGAACCCAAAAGGGGGAGGTTGCAGCAATCTGAGATTGTGTCACTACAGCCTGGGTGACAGAGCAAGACTCCATCTCAAAATAAATAAATAATAAAGAAAACCAGGAAAATGATGTAGGCACAAACAAAGTATATCAATAAAGAGAAAAGTATGAAAGGAACCAAACACAGATTTTGGAGCTGAAAAGTACAATAACTGAAATGAAAAATCTGTTAGAGGGATTTTCCATCAGATTTGAGCAGGCAGAAGAATGAATCAGGGAACTTAAATAAAAGTCAGTTGAGGACATTCAGCCAGCCTCTTGGGGCGACAGACTTTCCATCCCAGAACCGTGGCCCAATTTATCCGTAACTTTGTGGAGAAGACCCTGGCACTGGTGAATGCTGCTGTGACTTATTTGAAGCCTCAGTTGGCCACATTTTGGTACTACACCAAGGTTGAGCTGATTCCTCCCACCCCTGCTGAGATCCCTAGAGCTATTCAGAGCCTGAGATCCCTAGAGCTATTCAGTCAATAGTGCTCAGACTGGTAGCTTCAAACAACTCACAGTTAAGGAAGCTGTGCTAAATGGTTTGGTGGCCACTGAGATGTTGATGTGGTTTTATGTCAGAGAGATCATAGGCAAGCATGGCATCATTGGCTATGTTATTTGAAGACCAATCTTTAACATCTGGTTATATTTGATTTATTATTTGAGTGTTGTTGGACCATGTGTGATCAGACTGCTATCTGAATAAAATAAGATGTGTTCAAAAAAAAAAGTCAATTGAAATTACTGAGATGCAGAAAGAAAACAGAATGAGGAAAAATGAACAGAACATAAGAAACCCATAGAACATCATGTGTGTCAACATAAGAATCTTAGGAAAGCAGAGAGAGAAAGGGGCAGAATATTTGAAGAAATAATTGTCAAAAACTTTCTAAATTTCATAAGACATGAACTACATGTTCAAAAGGCTCATTGGACTTCAAGAAAGATAAAGAGATCCACACTGAGAAGCATTATAATGAAACTGTATTTTACAAAGCCAAGAACAGAGAGAATCTTGAAAGCAAAAGAGAAGCTTCTTATCCCATACAATGGATCATCAATAAAATTAATAGCATGTTTATCATCAGAAAGCATGGAATCCAGAATTGAGTTGGATAATTTTTTTAAAGAGCTGAAAGTGGGAGAAAACTGTAACCAATAACTCAATATCTAACAAAACCATTCCCTCAAAGATTATTTGAATTTTGCAATGGAATGTTAGTTATAACACCAAAAGCATAAGCAACCAAAGAAAAAATATTGCATTTCATCAAAATTTGAAAGTTTTTTGTTTTGTTTTTGTTTTTTGAGACAATCTCACTTTGTCACACAGGCTGGAGTGCAGTGGCACCATCACAGCTCACTGCAGCCTCAAACTCCTGGGCTCAGATGATCCTCCTACCTCAGCTTCCTGAATAGCTGGGACCACAGGCATGCACCACCACACCCAGCTGATTTTTATTTTTTAATTTTTTGAGATGGAGTTTCACTCTTGTTTCCCAGGCTAGAGTGCAATGGCATGATCTCGGCTCACTGCAACCTCCGTCTCCCGGTTTCAAGCAATTCCTCTGCCTTAGCCTCCTGAGTAGCTGGGATTACAGGCACCCGCCACCACACCTGACTCATTTTTGTATTTTTATTAGAGACAGGGTTTCATAGCCAGGCATGGTGGCTCACGCCTGTTATCTCAGCACTTTGGGAGGCGGAGGCAGGCAGACCTTGTGAAACCCCGTCTCTACTGAAAAAAAAAAAAAAAATCAGCCATGGTGGCGAGTGCCTGTAGTCCTAGCTACTCAGGAGGATGAGACAGGAGAATTGCTTGAACTCAGGAGGCAGAGGTTGCAGTGAGCCAAGACTGTGCCACTGCACTCCAGCCTGGGCGACAAAGCAATACTCCATCTCAAAAAAAAAGAGAGAGAGAGAGAGAGAGAGACAGGGTTTCACAGTGTTGGTCAGGCTGGTCTTGAACTCCTGACCTCAGGTGATCCACCCACCTTGGCCTCTTAAAGTGCTGGGATTACAGATGTAAGCCACTGCGCCTGGCCACACCCAGCTAATTTTTGTATTTTTTGTAGAGATGGGGGTTTGCCATGTTGCCCAGGCTGCTCTTGAACTCCTGGGCTCAAGCGATTCTCCTACGTCAGCCTCTCAAAGTGCTGGGATTACAAGTGTGAGCCACTTCACCTGGCAAAACTTAAAACTTTGATACATCAAGCGATATTATTTTTAAAACTGAAAAGACAACCTATAGAATGGGAAATAATATGTTTGAAACATACATCTGATAAGGTTCTACTAACTAGAATATATAAAGAACTCCTGGCCAGGCGCAGTGGCTCACGCCTGTAATCCCAGCACTTTGGGAGGCTGAGGTGGGCGGATCACGAGGTCAAGAGATCTAGACCATCCTGGCCAACATGGTGAAACCCCGTCTCTACTAAAAAAAAAAAAAAAAAAAAAAAAATTAGCTGGGCATGGTAGCACTCACCTGTAGTCCCAGCCACTTGGGAGACTGAGGCAGGAGCATTGCTTGAACCCAGGAGGCGGAAGTTGCAGTGAGCCGAGCTCGTGCCACTGCACTGCAGCCTGGCACCTGGCAACAGAGCAAGACTCTGTCTCCCAAAAAAAAAAAAAAAAAAAAAGGAACTCCTACAGCTTAGCAACAAAAAACACAATTCAATTTAAAAATAGACAACTAAAAATTGACTTGAATACATGTTTCTCCAGAGACATTCAGTGATCATCAAGCACATGAAAAGATGTTCAACATAATTAGTTACTAGGGAAATGCAAGTCAAAACAATGAAATTCTACTTCTCAGTAAGATTATTAGAATTTTTAAATGGAAAGTTTTGGTGAGTGGGGAAATTAGGGACTCTCATATAGTGCTGGTAGAAATGTAAAATGGTTTATCCACTGTGGAAAACAATTGGAAGTTCCTCAGCCAGAATTTCCACGTACCAGCAATTCTATTTCTAGGTATATACCAAAATAATTGAAAACAGGTACTCAAATACTTGGACACAATGTTCATAGTACCACTATTCACAATAGTCAAAAGGTGGATACAGTCTATACATCTATCAGTGGATGATTGGTTAAACAAGATGTAGTATATACACACCGTGGAATATTATTCAACCATAAAAAGGAATAAAGTAGTGATACACGCTATAACATGGTTGGACCTCACAAACATGCTAAGTGAAGGAAGCCAGACATAAAAGGTCATATGTTTAATTATTCCATTTACATAAAATATCCGGAATAGGCAAATCAATAGGTCTAGACAGCAGATTGGTAGTTGTTAAGGTCTGGGGGAGATGGGTAATGGTAACTAATGGATGACTTTTTAATTGACACATATGAAAGTGTTTTGAAACTTAACAAAAGGTGGTCACACAGCATTTTGGATGTACTAAATGCCACTGAATTGTATGATTTAAAATAATTTCATGTTATGCCATTTTCACATCAAAAATAAATAGTTTTTGGTTGGGCACAGTGGCTTACGTCTATAATCCCAACACTTTGGGAGTTCAGGACCAGCCTGGGTGACATAGTGAGACCTTGTCTCTATTAAAAAAAAAAAAAAAATTAGCCAGGCACAGCAGCACATACCTGTAGTCCCAGATACTTGAGAGGCTAAGGCAGGAGGATTGCTTAAGTCCAGGAGGTCAAGGCTGCAGTGAGCTGAGATTGTACCACTGCACTCCAGCCTGGGCTACAGAGCAAGATTCTGCAGGTAGGTAGGTAGGTAGGTAGGTAGGTAGGTAGGTAGGTAGGTAGGTAGGTAGAGAGAGACCCTGTCAATAGATAGATATAGACAGACAGACAGACAGACAGATAGATTTTTTTTTAAATCACTGTGTAACAGTGCTTCACACCCACTAGAATTGCTGATGGGAATGTTAAATATACAGGCACTTTGGAAATTGACTTGCCAGTTTCAAATGTTCTTTAGGTGTTGGATGGATAAACAAAATGTAATATATACATACAATGAATACTATTCAGTAATAAAGCACAAACAACTGATATCTGCCACAATAATAGATGAACCACAAAAACATGGAAAGTCAAAGGGACCAAATTTTTAAAAGCCATGTGTTTTATTCTTTTATTTATATGAATATTTGAGAAAAGACAAATCTGTAAGAGACAAAACATAGATTAATGGTTTCCTATTGCTGAGGGTGGTAATAGGAATTGACTAAAAATGGGTACAGGGGTCTTTTTGGATTAACTGAAATGTTCTAAATGTTCTCAAACTGATTGTAGCGTTGGTTGCACACATCTGTAAAGTTACCAAAATCACTGAGTTGTGCACTTAAAATAGGTAAGTTTTATATTTATGTAAATTATTCCTCAATAAAGCTGTTTTGAAGAACATCATTGGTTACATGAACATGCTACAAAAAGTAATTAATTAATTAGAAACAGTTGTTCTTTTTCTAGTTTTTTAAATTTTTAATTTTTTCCTAGAATCCTTTCCTGAAGTAATTGTTCTTGATACTGGTCTATGACTCTTCAAATTGGTTTATCAATAGAAACAGTATTGTTTTACTAATTGAATTTTGTTAGTCTCTTGTAATTGCATCTAAATGTTTCGTGGTTTTTCTTATAAAACTTCTAATGATAATGTATGTGTGTTGCCACCTGTTTCACACAACTTTAGTTGATGTATTGAATTTCTTTTGTATGTACAGAGGATGGTTAGAACGAGAGAGCAGGTATGGTCTGCAACCAGGACACAACTGGTTTATCATCTCTATGCAGTGGTGGCAACAGTGGAAAGAATATGTCAAATACGTGAGTTAGATTTTTGTCTGTTTACATTTTTCACAGGATTTTCAACTCCATCAGACTTCATGTGACTACCAGCCAATAATAAAATGCTCCAACTTAGATAAAGATTCAAAGGGAAAGGAAATGAGTGTTTATATGATACTTGCTATGGGCTAGGCTTCATGATTACACTTCACATAAATTTATTCCCTCGCAACAACCCTATGAAAAAGATAATATTGGGCACAGGGGTTCCTGTATATATCATACACCTCATGTCTCATTTAATTCTTGCACCACCCTTGTAAGGAAGATAATATTATACCCATTTTTCCTATGGGGAACCTGGTGCTAAAAGAAAAATAAGCTGAATATTGTGATCAGGGTAGAAGGTCTGGGATCAAACCTAGGGACTGACTTTAAAGCTTATGTTCTCTCAGCTACATCATTTACATTGTCCTTTATTTCATCTTTCCCATTAAAACGGAATTTTTTTCAGACTAGAAAACTGAAAAGAATAATGCCAAGAATCAACTGCCTTCTTGGAGAGCCAGTTGATACATACACTCATTGTCACTGCCAAATTATCACTAACCAAAATTCTAATCATTTGATTCCTATTTGCCTGTATTTCTTCTGTCACTGCTTATTATCAGAATATTGGTAGTTAGATACTTTTTACATTATCTGTCTCATCATTCTTTCCCATCTTTTTCCCATTTTGCAGAGTTTATTAATGTGTTTTCACATGTAAAATATATTAATTGGGAAACATGGACTTTGGTGTCTCTGAAGGAATAAAAGTAGGCAAATGATTTCCTGGACCTTGTAGGTAGATAGTGATGGAGAGTGTAGGTAGAAAATGAGAACATTGAGGTACAGCATCAGTCATTATTTTGAAATACTTTTTTGGTTTTTATATTTGTAGTTTGGCCATAGAATGAGTGGTTGTTAATATTTTAATGAGTATAGACTGAGAGAATAACCTAGTTTTGTCTTGGATGTATTGCGTTTTGTTTTCTGTAGGAACACAATAGAGGGCTTACGCTTAGCAGCATGTCCCATACAAACAGACTGAACTGCACTGACAAGAGCATGAACCTAGTTTGTTATTGCCTACCATAATCCTTTTGTGCACTAAAGGAATTTGGGGAGGGTAGTAAGGGAGAGGTATACATGGGAGAATCTAGCTATTCCCTTCACCACTCTGGCATTTGATATTATTTTCTAGCATGCGTGTGTCAAGTCTAGTTAAGAATGAAATCTGGCTGTGCCTGTAATCTCAGGACTTTGAAAAGCCCAGGTAGGGGGATCACTTGAGCCCAAGAATTTAAGACCAGCCTGGGCAACATAATGAGACTCCATCTCTACAAAAACAATTTTTTTTAATTAATCAGTCTTGGTAATGTGCACCTGTAGTCCCAGCTACTTGGGAGGCTGAGGTGGAAGGATTGCTTGAGCCTGAGAGGTCAAGGCGGCAGTGAGCCATGATTGCACCACTAAACTTGAGTTTGGGTGACAGAGCAGGAGCCTGTTTCATAAAATAAATGAATAAATAAAGACTAGCTGAGAGTTACAAGAAACCAGGGAAGGGATGAGTATCGCTTTATATGAAGAGAAAGGAGGCAGAAAACTGTGGGAATTTATTCAATAAGGTGGGGAAAAAATGTAAGTGGAGTAACAGCAGTACTTTCTAAAACTACATATTAATTAGTAAAGTGTTTTTTACTAAATAGAGAACTATGGCAACTTATTAATAAGGTGGGGGAAATGTAAGTTGACTAATAACAATTCTCTGAACATGTCTTAATTAGAAAAGTGTTCTTTACTAAATAAAAAGTAACTTTCTTTTAAATGCAAATAACTACACACTGACAGATTTTTAAAAATGTTTTTAAAGTAAATTCAAAATGAGACGAGTCTTGCTCTGTTGCCACGCTGGAGGGCAGTGGCATGATCTCAGCTCACTGCAACCTCCATCTCCCAGGTTCAAGTCATTCCCCTGCCTCAGCCTCCTCAGTACAGATGCGTGCCACCACACCCAGCTAATTTTTTGTATTTTAGTAGAGATGGGGTTTCACCATGGCCAGGATGGTCTCGATCTCCTGACCTCGTGATCCGCCTGCCTCAGCCTCCCAAAGTGCTGGGTTTACAGGTGTGAACCACCACGCCCAGTCTCGAATAACCTTTTTTAAAAAGTGACATTCTGGGCCTTGTTTCCTCCATTTGTAAAATTAGAGTAATAATCTTCCTCATAGTGTTACGAGAATTAAATGAGTTTGATGCATATTAAGTGTTTTGTTGTTTTTGTTGTTGTTTGTTGAGACAAGATCTTCCTTTGTTGCCCAGGCTGTAGTGTAGTGGCATAATCATAGCTTGCTACAGCCTCAGGCGATTCTTCCACCTTCTGAGTAGCTGAGACTACAGGCACACACTATCATGCCTGGCTAATTTTTTTATTTTTCTGTAGAGATAGGATCTCACTGTGCTTGCCAGGCTGGTCTCAAACTCCTGGGCTCAAGCAGTCCTCCTGCCTTGGCCTCTCAAAGCACTAGGATTACAGGCATGAACCACTACAACCAGATCCTTGTTAAGTATTTTAAAACAGTGTCTGGTACATAATAAGTACTAAATAAGTACTAAATAGGTAGCTATTATTATGATAGACTTGAATAAGGTAGTTGTAGTGAGCTTGGACTCTTGTCCCTTCCACTTGCTTTATGACCTTGCATAAATTACTACTTCTTGCTCTTCCTCGGTTTTTACATATGAACAATGAAATTAATAGTAATATCTTTTTAACTACGGATGTGAGAATTAAATGAATTAATACACTTAGCTCAGTGCCTGGCAGATAGAAACTCTATATAAGATTAAAGGTAATAATGGTGGTAGTAGTAGCAGTAGTTATAGTAGTAGCGGTAATTATAATATTAGCAGCAGTAGTAATTAATTCATGATTTAAATTTCTTCTTTCAGGCTGGGTGTGGTGGCTCATGCCTGTTATCCCAGCACTTTGGGGAGGCCAAGGCAGGCAGATCACTTGAGACTGGGAGTTCAACACCAACCTGACCAACATGGAAAAACCCTGTCTCTACTAAACATACAAAAGTTAGCTGGGTGTGATGGTGCATGCCTATAATCTTAGCTACTCAGGAGGCTGGGGCATGAGAATAGCTTGAACCTGGGAGGCAGAGGTTGCAGTGAGCCAAGATCATGCCACTGCACTCCAGCCTCCAGCCTGGTGACAGAACGAGACTCTATCTCAAAAAAAAAAAAGAAAAGAAACTTCAGATTTCTCTTTCCAGTTCATGTGGCAGCTTTGACAAATGCCTTGTTTAAAAAATAAAAAAATTAGGATAGGTACAGTGGCTCACATCTATAATCCCAGCTCTTTGGGAGGCTGAGGCAGGCAGATTACTTGAGACCTGGAGTTCCAGAGCAGCCTGGCCAACATGGTGAAAACCCGTCTGTACTAAAAATACAAAAATTATTCAGGTGTGGTGGTGTGCACCTGCAGTTCCAGCTACTTGGGAGGCTGAAGCAGGAGAATTGCTTGAACCTGGGAGGCAGAGGTTGCAGTGAACCGAGATCGTCCCACTGCACTCCAGCCTAGGTGACAGAGCAAGACTCCCATCTCACAAAAGAAAAAAAAGAAAATTAGTGTTGACATGTCAGATAATTTGATCTTACTTGGAGCTTCATTTGCCTAAGATAGTACTTAGCTTTAGTGTTTTCTCTTCATAAAATGACATATTTACTTATGTGAATTACTAATTGTGATGGCAATATGTTTCAAATACTGGCATGACTAAATGGAAAGATCAGAGACCAAGGGATCAGGAAAAATGAGCCATCCTTTCTTAAAAGTGGCTAACCCCACAGCTAACCCACAGATTTGCTAATTCACTGGATCATGAATAATTTGATTTTATCTCTGCTCATGGAATCTTACCAATCTTTCCCCACTTTAATGTGTCAAGCTTTATTCTTCTATGTGCAATCTCCTATAAAAATTTAAATGGGGAAGAATGGTGAAATCTTTTCTGTTTACCATCATTGTAGTACGTAATGTGTATCTTTATTCCTTTTTGAGAACTATGAAGGAGCAGCTATTACTATTCATATACAGATTTTTCCTATTTAGTTATGTAACTTTAGAGCTAGAAAGTACTTTAAAGCACCTCTCGTGCCTCTCTCCCACGGGCTGTGGGGGTTCCCTGTTCTCCTCAGCCAAGGCTGGAGGCCAAGAGCAACCCTCGAGGATCGTAGTCAGGACTGCCACTAGTAGGGCAGCCTTGTTTTCCTGCCTCAGACATGTGTAGTTGAGGGGGAAGTGAAAGGAATGAAACACCTCTCTGAATTTACAAATGAAGCCTCTGAGGTCTTTAGTTTTTATAATTCCCCAAGGCTGTATTAGACAATTATTTTATTACCTGATCTAGCACTCTAGAGCTCAGTATTCTGAGTCCTTAGTACTTGATCTGTTACTTCATGCTGCCGTCTATTTTTCCAAAACCAGGATTTCAGACTACTGAAATATGAAATTGACATAATTGTTAATTGTTTAAGATCATTGATGCCTGTAGCATACCTATGTATGGGGCATGAAAAGTAGTGGTATTATCAGTAGAGAAAAAGGTGAATCTTGACCCATATTTTAGAACACAAACTATTCGTACAACTCACAGGGAATCATAAAGTCTCAAAATAGAATTCTCTTAAAATAAGTATTTCATCCTTTTATGAATTGTTGACTCAGAGAAAGTGAGGAAATTTCTCGCTACAGGTGAAACTTTACCTATTTAGAAATCTATCTTCTGAAAACCAGGATTCTAGGATAATTTTGGATAGTTCCAGACCCCTGAAGTTAATAAAACAAGATCCTTTGACTTTTAGAAAAACAAAAATTATAGACACCAGAAAAAGTTTCAACCATGTGTTTCACATTGTTCTGCTGTGCTTTGTCCAAATGAACCTTTATGAGCTGGCTGCCATCCACTTTCACGCAGATTCTCTTGCCCACAATTTTGCTTGCGAAGACCAAGTCCTCAAGGATTGTATCATGCACAGCTGTCAGTGTACGGCTCCTGGGACGCTTTTGCTTATTTTTTTACAGCTTTTCCAAGTTGGCTTAGGCAGAATTCTCCTCTAAGCGATAAAGACAACATGCTTCCCACTGAACTTTTTCTCCAATTAACATACTAGCTGGACTTGGATTTTCTGGAAAGATTTCAGTTGAGGAATTGGAACAAAGATTATGATAGCTTTCCTACCACCACCAACTTCAATTTCCTTGGCTGCCGTAATATTCAGCTCCCTGAGCTGAGCCTTGAGGTCCAAGTTCATCTCCAGCTCCAGAAGAGCCTGGGAGATGCTGGACTCGAACTCATCTGGCTTCTCATCATTGGGCTTCACGATCTTGGTGCTGGAACTGAACATGGCTTTCTGCTTGGTGAGCGCTGGCTTAGGAAGAGACCCAGATCTCACAAGAGCATGTCAAAATCCTCCCTGCCACCCTTATTATTATTTTTTTTTTTTTGAGAAAGAATCTTGCTGTGTTGCCAAGCTGGAGTCCAAGATTCATATGTAATATAGATTCCTAGTTCATAATTATCTTTTTTTTTTTTTTTTACTATGGTCACCATTTTTCTCATAATGCCATATAATTATATAAATAATTTTGCCATTTTTTACTCAAAACTTTTTGGCTAGTCAAGTGAAGCAGTGGTAATGGACAAGGAACAAAGAAATCTGTAACTGGTTGTGATTCATTAGTTGTTTAAACATATTTTCTTTCTTTTTTTTTTTTGAGACAGAGTCTCGCTGTGTTGCCAGGCTGAATTGCAGGTGCAACCTTGACTCACTGCAACCTCCACCTCCTGGGTTCAAGTGATTCTCGTGCCTCCCCTCCCAAGTAGCTGGGATTACAGGCATACGCCACCATACCCAGCTAGTTTTTGTATTATTAGTAGAGATGGGGTTTCACCAGGTTGGCCAAGATGGTCTTGATCTCCTGACCTCATGATCCGCCTGCCTTGGCCTCCCAAAGTGCTGGGATTACAGGCTCACACAACCACATGCAGCTGTTTAAACATATTTTCAAAGGAAACTTTATATCACTACTTTAAGTAGAAACTATTGTCAGCTGGGCATGGTGGCTTACATTTATAATCTTAGCAATTTGGGAGGGGTCCAGGCAGGAGTATTGCTTGAGACGAGGAGTTCAAGACTAACCTGGCCAACATAGCGAGACCCTGTCTCAAAAAAAAAAAAAAAAAAAAAAAAAAAGGCTGGGCACAGTGGCTCACACCTGTAAACCCACCACTTTGGGAGGCTGATCGAGGCAGGCGGATCTCAGGTGATCCAGACCAGCTTGGCCGATATGGGGAAACCCTGTCTCTACTAAAAATACAGCAATTATCCGGGCATGGTGGCACGTGCCTGTAATTCCAGCTACTTGGGAGGTTGAGGTAGGAGAATCACTTGAACCTGGGAGGCAGAGGTTGCAGTGGGCGACAGAGCGAGACTCAAAAAAATAAAATTAAAAAAGGAAAGAAAACTAGTGTCACTTGCCAGAAATAGAAGGCAATAATATTAAATTCCAGCCAATAGTGTTGCCTTTTGAAGACTCTGCTATTTAGGACTGTTCTTTGTTAAAAACAAATTGTCAAATGTTAGATTTGCATATTAGCACCAAACTGAGACCCTTTCCTTGAAGTAATGAGAGGACTGAGAGAATTGAATAGGGAATATCTTTTCTATAGTACTTTCCCCTTACATTAAGAAAATAGTCTAACATTTGGATCTATAACAGAATGTGAATATTTATACTCTGAATTGTTTAGAGTTTTGACAGTAAGACTGTGTTATTTAAAATTTTTAATCCATTAACGTTAATTGGTATGTGAAAAGAACTAAGATTTTTTTCTAATTCTTCTTGACACTCTTAAGAGTTAAGAGTGCCTTTTAAAGACACTGGAATTCTTCAGAGTTGACTTCTAAAGGATCCACAGATTGGTAGTGTTCACCTGGTTTACAGATAAAAGAGGAGAAAAGAACTAATAAAATGTTGATCACTGTCTCCCTTTGTTGGCTAAAATTAGGGTTGTTATAATTGTTTTTAAAAAACAAACGTCAGCTCTGCAGTTGATATACGATGACATGGAGTTTTTCTTTTAAATTTGATGTTGCAGTTCATCATCATAAACAGTGACTTCAAGACCCACATTCACTGATCAGTTTTATCTACTATAAAGCAAGTCAGAGTTTATATTGAATGGCACTAAGTTCTTCCACCTGTGCTATTACCTGTCTCCTCAGATGCCTGTGGGATCTTCTTCCACTCATTAATCCCTTTAGTCTTTTTACCCTCTCACAGTTAAATTTTCAAAGATAGTCATCTCCAGGACTCTCTCTGGCCATAAACATACTTTCATTAAATTAAATGCACCTTACATCAGATTCTACATATACTTCAGCCCAAAATTTGGAGATTATTTTTTCTTTCTTTCTTTTTTCCAAGATGGGGTTTCACCATGATGGCCAGGCTGGTCTTGAACTCCAGACCTCAGGTGATCCACCCACCTCGGCCTCCCAAAGTGCTAGGATTATAGGCGTGAGCCACCATGCCTGGCCCTATTTTGTTAAAATACTGAGAAAGAATTCAGATGGCTCCCATAATTCCCTTTAGGTGTTGTTGGTACTTACTTAAAACTTAATGTTTCCACACCTGTAGGGAAGATGCTATGGTATTTCTGTGGCCCAGCTAAATTGAGTTGATTGCTGTTATTGTGATACAGTAGCAGATCTCTCTCTTGAAAACACTGGCAGATACACATTCTCATGGTACCTTCCCTTCTCCTCCTCCTCAAGTCTGTCTTCTCTTTTTTTTTTTCCACTGTTAAACTTAGTGGAAAATGGTTCTGTGCTAGAGATTTCTGCTACTAAGACTTTACAGTTTCCTGATTTTTCTTTGCCTCTGTAACCATTTAGACTCATCGTTCCCGACAAGGTTAATATTACCCTAACTTTTACCCATGAAGAAACTGAAGCTTAGAAGTTTAGTTATTGTAGAAGGTCACATAGCTATAAGTCATAGCATTGCCCTTCACTCTAACTAGGTACATCACCACTCATCTTTTACATATAAATTTGTCTTTCAGTCACAAGAACTAAAACACATAGTTATTATTAAATGGTGGAATCTGAGTACATGTGATTTTTTTTTTCATGCTATGTTTTCTACATTGACCATGTAATCTTTAATAATAAAAAAATTATATACATTTATGTAGTATGGGAAATAAGGTAAAAATAAACTTTATTTACTTTTAATATTAAAGGCTTCCAACAGAATAAAGCCTAAAGTACTTTATGTGGCACAAAGTCCTTCACAGGCTGGTCTGTCTACCTTAGCAATTTTATCCATATACATACTTTTCCTTCTTAAATTAAAATTTAGCTATGTATTAGAATGTTGTTAAATGTTTGTAGCCAACCATAGGAGAATTAGAAAAATAGATAATTGTGAGATTCATTTCTGAAGACTCCATAGCTGTCAGATTATTAAACTTTGCTTCTTATTCTCTGATTTCATGATTTTAGGATGCCAACCCCGTGGTAATTGAGCCATCATCTGTTTTGAATGGAGGAAAATATTCAACAGCAGTACAGCCTATGGAGCAGGTCGAAGATAGAATTGGAGGCAACCTCAGTTATGTGAATTCTACAGAAGAGAAATTTTCAGACAACATTTCTACTGCATCTGAAGCCTCAGAAACTGCCGGCAGTGGTAAATATTAAAGCAGCAAAGGCCAAGAAGCAGACCTCTCAAACACCTAACTGAGAAGGAATGGTGATTTATACGGCCAGGGGCTGCAGCAGGTCTGGATGCCCCAGATAGCCGAGCCCCCAAACAAACAAAATCCCTGCCCTTATAAAGGCTTACAACTCTAGAAATTACATGTGCAAGGGTCTTGGTCCATGGAGTAGGCGTTAGGTATGGGGCTTAGGTGGGGGTTTGATCCTGTTTAAGTAAAAACAGTGCCTTCTAGAAAGATTCCTCCATACCATGCCTGTGATCTATAGGAGGGCAATTAAGGTGGCACCCAGTCTACCAGCCTTTACTTCTCCCATTGAAATGCAATGTGGAAGTCAAGGGGGAGGTGGTCTTAGATGCTTAGGTCTCCTTCCTCAATATGACCTATTCCCCTGAGGTTTATTGGTTTGTTCCGTGTGGATCTTAAGGGAGTCTAATTTGGCAGAGGCTGTAGTCAATGGGATAATAGGAGATCAGGTTTCCATTAACAGAAATAAGTTTTGAATGAAATGATCAGAAGAATGTAAAATTCTTGAATATATTTGTAGTTTTATGAAGAAAACCTCTTTTCCATATTATACTTCATTAAATCTCTCAATATGAAAATATTTTCACTATTTTCTTTTGAGACAGGGTCTCACTCTGTCACCCAGGCTGGAGTACAGTGGCATGATCATGACTCACTGCAGCCTCTGCCTCCTGGCCACAAGCAGTTCTCTCACCTCAGCCTCCTAAGAAGCTGAGACTACAGGCACACGCCACCACACACAGAATTTTTTTTTTTTTTTTCTTTTGAGATGGAGTTTTGCTCTGTCACCCAGGCTGGAGTGCAATGGCATAATTTCGGCTCACTACAACCTCTGCCTCCCAGGTTCAAGCAATTCTCCTGCCTCAGCCTCCCAAGTAGCTGGGACTACAGGTGCCTGCCACCACGCCCAGCTAATTTTTTGTATTTTTAGTGGAGATGGGGTTTCACCATGTTAACCAGGATGGTCTCGATCTCCTGACCTTGTGCTCCGCCTGCCTCCGTCTCCCAAAGTGCTGGGATTACAGGCGTGAGCCACTGCACCCAGCCCAATTTTTTGTGTGTTTTTGTAGAGATGAAGTTTTGGTATGTTGCCCATACTGGTTTCAAACTCCTGGGCTCAAGAGATCCTCGGGCCTCAGCCTTGTAAAGTGCTGGGATTACAGGCATGAGCCATCACACTTGGCTATTTTCACTATTTTCATTGATCAAGCCACATCTTTCTATATTGCTATTAAATTATTTAGTCAGTAAATTTAAAATTTCAAAGATAGTCATCTTCAGGGCTCTCTCTAGCCATAAACATAGTTTCCATTAAATTAAATGCACCTCACATCAGATTCTATGTATATTTCAGCCCAAAATTTGGAGATTGTTTAGTTAAAATACTGAGAAAGAATTCAGATGCCTTCCATAATTCCCTTTAGGTGTTGGTACTTACCTAAAACATAATGTTTCCACACCTATAGGGAAGATGCTATGGTATTTCTGTGGCACAGCTGAATTGAGTTGATTGGTATCATTCTGATACAGTAGCAGAACCCTCAGTCTTACTCTGTTATTTATTTATTTAAAGAGACAGGGTGTTGCTCTGTTGCCCAGGCTGTAGAGCAGTGGCACAATTATAGCTCACTGTAACCTCCAGTTCCTGGGTTCAAACAATCCTCCTGCCTTAGCCTACATAGTAGCTAGGACTGCAGGTGTACACTGCCACACATGACTAATTTTTTTATTGTTTTGTAGAAACAAGGTCTCATGTTGCCATGCTGGTTGCAATCTTTTGGCTTCAAGTAGTCCTCCAGCCTTGGCACCCCAAAGTGCTAACATTATAGGCATGAGCCACTGCACCTGGCCTGTGTTATTATATCTTCCAACATGTTCTCTTCCTTTTCTATGGAAGTTGTAGGCAAATAGGACAGAGCTAGCATTTCTTTACAAAGCTCCTTGATAGAATCTGCTGCTTTCTTCCCTTTCTGGTATTACAAAGATCACTTAGCAGTCCAAGAAGTGCTGTCATCAGCTTTAACAACAGGATTATTTCTTAACCCCATCTAAAGAAGCTGTTTGGTATGTGCTTACCATATAAGCTGTGACACCCAAAGGCTGACCATAACACAGGCAAAAGTTTACAAAGCGATGACTGCTAGACTGTTTGCCAAAGATTAGCATGTAGTTAAGAGTTGAAATACCTTAAAATACCACTGAGGTTCACAACTCTAAGCCATGGTTAATCATTTCCTGTGCATATTTTCCTATTGTAAAGATTATACGTTTCTTTCAAAAGAACTCTTAGTTCATAGATACAATAGGATCTAGCCCCTAGCACTTTTGTTGGAGATCTTATTTCAGTTTCCCTTTAATTTAGCGACTTCATATCACCATTATCTACCAAGAGTATTTGGAATATTCTAAGTTGAAGAAAATAATTAAAGGATACTATGTGAAAGCCCAGCTACTTAGCCCAGCTCTTCCCTTCCAATCAGAGGACATATAATTCTCATTATGAATTATTACATACTCTAGGCGGGTGGCCAAATGTTCATTTGGTAATAATTTTAAAAGCTCTTATTTTTAGTGCCATGCTATGTATTGTCCAGAAAAGGGTAATAATTCCTGTCTTCTACAGAATTACCAGAATGTGAATCTGTACTGACATGCCAACAGAGTAATACAGTACATGGGCATTAAGCTCATATCCTCAAGCCTGTTTGTGTATATTAACTAAAAATAAGAGATTTCATCCTCTTTTTCTTCATAGGCTTTCTGTATTCTGCCACACCAGGGGCAGATGTTTGCTTTGCTCGACAACATAACACTTCTGACAATAACAACCAGTGTTTACTGGGAGCCAATGGAAATATTTTGTTGCACCTTAACCCTCAGAAACCAGGGGCTATTGATAACCAGCCATTAGTAACTCAAGAACCAGTAAAGGTAAGTAGTTTAAAATTATTCTCTTGCAAGCTATGAATAAATTTCATTTAGCACATAGCAAAACACTGGTGTTTCATTTAATTATTATAGATGGAAATCTCTTTGTATAGTACATTTCTATGAGAATATTTATGATTTAGAACTTACATAGAAGTTGTTTAGTGATCCTTGGAAATAGTTATTCTTACTTAGGACAGCTATTCTGAAAATGTTGTTTCACATACACTATGTATGAATTTTTTTTCCAAACTAGTATTTTTTATTGTTCGAAAGAAATCTGTGAAGTTATTTTGAGTGCCTCAGTGATTTTTTCCAAACAACATGCTTTGAGTTTCGTTTTTTACATAGTTTATTTTGAAAGTCAAAAATAAAAATCTTTAAAAATTAGGTTTTTTTGGCTGGGTGCAGTGGCTAACCCCTGTAATTCTAACACTTTGGGAGGCCAAGACGGGCAAATCACGTGAGGTCAGGAGTTCAGGACCAGCTTGGCCAACATGGTGAAACCCTGTCTCTACTAAAAATGCAAAAATTAGCTGGGCATGGTGGCATGTAGCTAAAATCCCAGCTACTCAGGAGGCTGAGGCAGGAGAATCGCTGGAACCCAGGAGGCACAAGCTGCAGTGAGCGGAAATCACGCCACTGCACTCCAGCCTGGGTGACAGAGCAAGACTCCATCTCCAAAAAAAACAAAAAAAAAATTTAGTTTTTCCAGCAACATGAAACTTGGTGGTGATACATGAGTTTGTTTTCCTTTATCTAGGTATTGCTAAGACACAAAAACCTTTCTAATATTGAAAGTCAACATTGTCATTCTATTCTTTCTCAGGCTACATCATTAACACTAGAAGGAGGACGATTAAAACGAACTCCACAGCTGATTCATGGAAGAGATTATGAAATGGTTCCAGAACCTGTGTGGAGAGCACTTTATCATTGGTATGGAGCAAACCTGGCCCTACCTAGACCAGTAAGTAGAGCTAATAGTGCCTTATATAAGGAGCAGTTATAGATGGGGTCTTCTGTTATTTTTCTATATGAATCTCACTGACCACAAACTAGCTCTTACCTTGTGGTAGAAGAGTGCTCAGAACCTGTTCAGATTAACTGAGCAAATAATTTTAGGTTCTTTCACATTCATTCATTCATTCATAAGTAAAGGCAAGGAAATAAAAGGCTGTTGAATGTGTTATCCACAAAAAAAGTAGACATCACCTAGGATGTGCAGAACTTAGGCTAGAGGGAAAGACAGGCCAAAAGCCAGTGCCAAAAAGCTCAGTGAATGTAGGGAGTGGTGCAGAGGTTATTTCTGAAATGACTATTCCTAGCAATCACACAGGTATCTGGTTAGGAATTACATTCTTCTTGTAGTTTTTGGATTTTTTGGGGTTATGTTTTTCAAGGAGGGGCATATCAAAGATCACAACATAGGATAACAGGAATTCAAGATCATGAAGGATCTAGAGTATTTAATATTATATTAAAATGAGTATATAACACCATTTGTTGTGCTTGCATGGTAAACAGCAGCACTCAGTACACTGGACACTCACTCACTCTTTACGTTGTTGATGTAGTAAAATATAACAAGATGTTTTGGCGGGGTGTTTTTGGTATATTAAGAAACACTCTTCTGCCTGTAATCCCAGTACTTTGGGTGTACAAGGTGGGCAGATCATGATGTCAAGATTTCGAGACCAGCCTGGCCAACGTGGTGAAACCCCGTCTCTACTAAAAATACAAAAATTAGCTGGTCGTGCTACACACACCTATAGTCCCAGCTACTCAGGAAGCTGAGGCAGGAGAATTGCTTGAACCCGGGAGGCAGAGGTTGCAGTGAGCCAAGACTACCCAATTGCACTCCAGCCTCAGCGACAGAGTAAGATTCCATCTCAAAAGAAAACATTCTTCCTGTTCAAGCTGAAACTTCCTTATGCCAGGAAGGTTTTGTATAGATGATACATGGTAGGTTAACTTCTAAAAAGAGTGAAAATCTGTTATAAAACAGCCTAATGTAATTTCAGTGTTGATTTTGATTTCTTAATAATTATGTTTATGAAAAATAATTTCAAGCTCCAGAGTTTGAACAATCCTCCCATCTAAGCCTCCCTAATAGCTAGGACTACGGACACACACCACCATAACAGCTAATTTAAAAAAAAATTTTTAAGAGACAAAATCTTGCTGTGTTGTCTAGGCTGATCTCGAACTCCTGGCCTCAAGCAGTCCTCCTGCTTTGGCCTCCCAAAGTGCTGGTATTACAGACATGAGCCACTGCACCTGGCCTGTACTTTTTTTTTTTTTTAATTCTTTAAAAAGAATGTTTTGTTGCAGAAGATACTGGTTATGAGAGCAAAGGAAAATAAAGCCTGGTCACCTGAGACTTAAAAGACTCTGTAAGAGTTTCTGTTTTAAAGAGTTTCAATGTTGACCTTGCTATCCTTTTAGAATATGAAATTGATAATGTGCTACTCTTACAATAATATTTTAATAATTAAATGTCTTCCTGTGTCTGTGGGCAGGTTAAAACTACTTAAAAATCCTGTTCCAACAATATGAAACCTGAGTTTTTTTACATCCAAATTTTGTGTTTAAGTTATAGACAAAACATATATGAACAGACTGGTTACACAAGTAGAACATAGTAAATTTTTATATGGGAGCAGTTGTATCCTTATTACTAATACAAAAAATAAAATTTTAAGCAATTTATAATACTCTTCATATAATATTCATCATAGTAACAAAATATGGGTATTTTCAAATGATGTTCAGTGATAAGATTTTATGAGAGTAGTATACTCATACATTACTGGCAGTAGTGTAAATTGCTAAACTTTAGATGGCAGCATGACTATATAGCTAATGAATACTTCCATAGTTTTTGACTTTTAACTCCATTTTTATGAATGGAATAAAAATGACTTAAAACATCAGTCATTTATATACAGGAAATATGTAAAAGTGAAAGACGGTGTGAGGGTAGTAGAATTATAGATAATACTTAAGGGTTTTTTTCCTTCAATGTTGTTACTTTTAAATAAAAGAGAAGATATCTCCAAGGAGTTATAATCTTGGGAAATGGGTTTAGGAGCAGAAACTTAACCGTATTCAGATCTATATAACTTAAATAAGTGAGTTTCAGTAATTACTAAAATGTAACTAGTTAACCTGTTGGACATTTTAGTTTAGAAATAAATCTCAGAAGTTAGATTAACATAGCAAGGTTTGTTTCTTTTTTTAGTGATCACTTTTTATCTTTTAAAACAACAGGTAATCAAGAACAGCAAGACAGACATCCCAGAACTGGAATTATTTCCCCGCTATCTTCTCTTCCTGAGACAGCAGCCTGCCACACGGACACAGCAGTCTAACATCTGGGTGAATATGGGTATGATGAGCCTGAGAATGTTTCCTCAGCATTTACCGAGAGGTAACTTAAGAATGCAGCAAGAATACCATGAAAACTACGTTGCTCGAAGTCTGGTGCCACTGTATTGATACGCATTCCTATCAGCTTTCATACAGAATCAGTAATTCACTTTTACAGGGCTTAGATCTATGGTCATGCGCAAGACTAGATGAGGGGTGGAAGCAAATCCCAGCAGCAAACTGAGACGGGATGTTTCCTTTTCTACTTACAAATAAAATAAATAGAAATAGATTTTGCATGCTTTATTTCTTTGAGATAAGCCATTGTAAATGGTTACTAGACTAAGTAGTAGTCTTCCAGTCATTGAGTGGTCTTTTCAACTCCACTCAAGTTTGTAAAAAGTAATTCCTTTTACACTATCATCTTTTTTGTTTCTTAAGGTTTTTGTTGTTGTTTGGTTTTTTGGCAAAACATGATACATTTCTTTTGCCTGATCTAAAGAGGGCTTATATAAGAGGTAGACAGTACAGAGCAAAAGGGGTATTTTTGAAAATTAAAGTGATATATTTGCTTTGAAAAAACACCAAGCATATCAAAATGACATATAAATTAGTTCCCATTTTAATGTATAACATGCAAAAAGTTCCCCTTTCATTTCTCTGTAAGGTTAAACTTTATTGATTGGCAAGACTTGCTCTGTGCTTTTACCTTGCAAATACTTGAAATTATTCTTCAGCAGTAAAGAAATAATAAGCTGGGCATGGTGGCTAACACCTATAATCTCATGCTTTGGGAGGCCGAGGTGAGTGGATTACTTGAGGTCAGGAGTTCGAGATCAGCCTGGCCAACATGGCGAAATCCTGTCTCTACTAAAAATACAAAAAAAATTAGCCAGGCATGGTGGCACACGCCTATAGTCCCAGCCACTCGGGAGGCTAAGACGGGAGAATCACTTGAACCCAGGAGGCGGAGATTGCAGTGAGCTAAGATCACACCGCTGCCCTCCAGCCTGGGTGACGGAGTGAGACTGTGTCTCAAAATACAATGATAATAATAATGAGCAACCATTTATACAAAATCTCAGACTGTGTTAGCAATGCGAGCATGTTATTATAATTAAAATAACTTAGTATGCAAGAACTACCTCTAAACCGCAACCAAAATAAGTACTAGCTTTCCTTTGAAATTGAACAGGGTTAGTTTTGTATCTTCATTAAAGGTTATATTCATATAATATATGAAGATTCTTTCAATAGTATTTGGTAAGAATTCTTTAAATAGTGTTTGGCAATAATTATAGCAAAGTATTGGCCTCAAGCTACCAAACTTTGTTTTTGGGGAAAACAGCAAAATCAAAGAACAGTGAGGTCAGGTATTGTGGCTGATGCCTGTAATCTCAACAGTTTGGGAGGCTGAGGTGGGAGGATCATTTGAAGCTAGGAGTTTGAGACCAGCTTGGGCCACACAGTAAGATCCTGTCTCTACAAAAAAAGGTTTCAATTAGCTGGGCGTAGTGGTGTGCCCTGTAGTCTCAGGTACTCAAGAGGCTGAGGATCTCTAAAGTCCAGGAGTTCAAGGCTGTGGTGAGCTGTGATTGTGCCATTATACTCCAGCCTGGGTAACACAGCAAGAGCCTATCTCTAAAAAAAATTTTTTTTGAAAAAGGAAACCATTTTTTAAAAAAGGAACAGTGAGATAGAACCTTATGAAACATTTTATTGATTTAATTTTCCATTTATTAGAAGTATTATTAGCCTTGCTTCCATGGCACCTATAGCAACTTTTTCAATTCTTTTTGAAAGAACATGAGGCCAGGTGCGGTGGCCCATGCCTGTAATCCCAGGACTTTGGGAGGCTGAGGCTGGTAGATCACCAGAGGTCAGGAGTTTGAGACCAGCCTGGTCAACATGGTGAAAGCCCATTTCTACTAAAAATACAAAAATCAGCCACTTGTGTTGGTGGGTTCCCATAATCCCAGCTACTTGGGAGGCTGAGGCAATGAGAATTGCTTGAACCCAGGAGGCAGAAGTTGCAGTGAGCGGAGATCATGCCACTGCACTCCAGCCTGGGCAATAGAGTGAGACTCTGTCTCAAACAAAAAAATTGAAAGATAACATGAGAGGCAAGATGTGTTGTTGTGCTTTTAGTAGGTATTCTTTGTAACTCTTGTGCTGATCCTAGATTTTTGCTGCTTCTATAAATTCCACTAGATTTGTTGGTGCTATTCAAAAGCATAAAATTATGTATAATAAGTGGCTGCCTGCTCAATGAGCTATGCTATAAAAACTTTCTAAAACTCCAATTTTTATATTGTGGCTTAGGACAATAGAGATTGACGAACACTATACTTGTATATGCTTCTGAATCCTAGAACTGCATATTTTCAGATACTCCAAATTTGTTTATAATTTGAAATTTTATTCCTTGCTAATTAGTTGTGAAATCAATCATTAATCATTATTAAATTTATAAAAATATGCTTTCTTGCTGTAATCTTATAACTAATCCTAAGATGTGTAATTGGAGAAATTTGCTTTTGTTTTCCTTTAGAGAATATCCTTTGCTTGCTGATTGTAAAAGACTTGCTTGCTATGTGTTTAAAAACTGATCATGGGTTGGGTTTCGTTCTGCCATAACATAATGTTCATCTCTCTCAAATACTCTGTTATTAAAGCTGTTTACTAGGCTTTTTTATTTCTTTTGAAGTGGCAAGTATTCAAACCTTGTCACGGTTACAATGACTTAAATGTAGCCTTTTCTGTAGACAAGGTTATTGAAGTCATTGTTTTTTTAGATGACTTTTTAGCCTATCTTAGTTGAAGGAATTCCTTTTCGGAAGTTCTAAAAAAGTAGATGATGCTAGTATTTTTATCAGCTTTATTTAGTGGGAAAGACTCACTAAAAGCCTGTTTCAGGAATATAAAAGCTAAGTCATGATTGAATGGGTAGAAAATTATTTGGACTGTATATTATATTGACAAGTTTATATTTTTATGTTGGGTTGCTTAATAAAATAAGCCTCCCAGAGACAGAGATGACTGTTTTAATCCACAGTTTTGTCTAGATTTTTGGCTGAATAGTTAACCAGGGTTTAATGATTTTTTTAAAGCCATCTCTCTTTGATTTCCATAATCTCTTGTCATTTCATACCCCTTCTCTTTTGAAGTATGTAGTGATATTGATATATTTTTCCTTCACTCTTTACTCTTTTCCGCTGTATTACCACTCTTCGTTTTTAGTCCTCAGGAATTCAGGCTCATGTCTGCTGTCATCTTACTAGGTGGACAGACTAATACGATTTTTTTTTTTCTTATAGGGCACTTATTTATTTATTTGGTCACGGGAAACTTCTTGGCTTCATTTTGAAACTCTGCTTTGGCCAAGTGTGGTATCTCACACACTTGTAACTCAGTTTGTAATCCCAGCACTTTGAGAGGCCAAGGTGGGAGGATTGCCTGAGCCCTGGAGTTCAAGACCAGCCTAGGCAACATAGGGAGATCCTGTCTACTCAGGAAGCTAAGGTGGGAGGATCACTTGAGCCAGAGAGATTGAGGCTGCTGTGAGCCATGATTGTCGCACTGCACTATAGCCTGGGCAACAGAATGAGACCTTATCTCAAATAATGTTGATAATAATAAACTCTATTTGGCTCTATAGAATCTATACCTATTTAGAATTTTAAGTCAAATTTTCTTTTTTTTTCTAATTGGTATGTAATAGATATACATATGTTTTCTTGTGCAGTTGCCCTACTTAATGACTGAGAGTGATGGGAATTAGTGATTCAGAGAAAGTTTAGGAAAGCAGACCAGGTGAATCCAATTATATGTCTGTGATATTCAAATCCAGTCCCATTTTATCTCCTCCACTGAGTTGTTTGTTTAAAAAAACAAAACAAAAAACTCCATGTCTTAATTTTTTTTTCCACTGAGTTTTATTTCATTTTGCTATTGACTGCGACCCAGCTGAGTGCAGCCAGTTATCAATGCCAGTTATTTCTTGGCATGTTCCTCTTCTTCTTGATATCCAAATATTGCCAGTTATTTGGGCCTTGAGCCTTGGGCCTTTGCTCATCTTTTCAAAGTTGAGGTTTTAGACTCACTTTAAAATACTTAGAAGGCTGGGAGTGGTGACTCACACGTGTAATCATAGCACTTTGGGAGACTGAGGCAGGTGGATGGCTTGCGCCCAAGAGTTAGAGACCAGCCAGGGCAACATGGCAGACACCCTGTCTCCACCTAAAAAGACACAAAAATTAGCCAGGTGTGGTGGCATGTGCCTGTAGTACCAGCTGTTCAGGAGGCTGAGGTAGGAGGATTGCTTGAACCCTGGAGATGAAGGCTGCAGTGAGCTGAAATCATACCACCACACTCTAGCCTGGGCGGCATAACAAGACTCCATCTATTAAAAAAAAAAAAAGATTCCCGGCAGAGGAGCCACACGGGTCGCCAGCGCGACTCTTTTGGCCTGTGCGGCTGTTTTGTCGGCGCCCCAGCGTGGCGCTTCCCGGTGCGGAGTATACGGGACGGACGGGCTCGGCTGGTCCCATCCCCACAAGGAAAACAGCAATTGGAAGCGCTGCAGACTGAGAGTCTCACAGCAAGCACAGCGAACCCGGGAAGGTC
>CAUYQU010076190.1:0-33350 GCA_963574635.1 Cheracebus regulus | reverse complement strand
CATGGGGAGAAATGGCAGATATAGGTGAAGGGGAGGAAGGCAACAAATTACACTGCCACGTGTGTACCTATGCAACAATATTGTATGTTCTTCACATGTACCCCAAAACCTAAAATGCAATAAAAAAAAAAAAAAAAGAATATGGGCAGGCATATAGCTGGAAAAGGAAAGACAAAAAGGAAAGAAAAGAAAAAAGAAAGACAAAGAAAACCTTGTCAGCACCTTTATTTTACCCCAGTGAGACTCATTTTGGATTTCTGACCTTCAGAACTAGGTATAAGATAATAAATTGATTAGTGTTAAGCCACTAAGTTTGTGGTAATGAAGAAATAGGAAAGTAATAAACTGTTCATTTGAGTTAACTCTTGTGTAAGGTCTGTGTCTAGTCTCGTGCTTTGCCTGCAGCAACTGTTCTAGCACCGCTGTGAAAAAGACTACCCTTTCTCTATCGAAGTGTCATTGTGCTGCTTTCAAAGATCAGTTGACTATATTTCCGTGGGTTTATTTCTGGGCTCTCTACTATGTTCTATTGTTTTAAGTGTCTATTACTTTGCCAATGTTCTATTATCTTGATTGCTATAGTTTTATAGTAAGGCTTGAAATCAGATAGGTGATTTTCCAACTTTATTCTTCTGCTGTAATACTGTAGTAGCTAGTCTAAGTCCTCTGTCATTATATATAAATTTTAGAATTAGTTTGCTAATATATAAAAACAGATTGCTGGAATTTTGAATAGGATTACACTCAGAGCTAAACATGAATTTAGATTACATTCTTGAAACTAAAGATCAAGTGGGAAGAATTAACATTTTAACAATCTTGAGTCTTTTAACATAGAAGTCCCCAGCCCCCAGCCACAGACCAGTACCAGTCCTGTCCATGGCCTGTTAGGAACCAGGCCACACAGCAGGAGGTGGCTGGTGGGTGAGCTAGCATTTCTTTCTGAGCTTCACCTCCTGCCAGATCCCCAGCAACATTAGATTCCCATAAGCACACAAACCCTATTGTGAGCTATGCATGTGAGGGAGCTAGGTTGCACGTTCCTTATGAGAAGCTAACGCATGCCTGATGATCTGAGGTAGAATAGTTTCACCCTGAAACCATCCCCATCATCTGTGAAAAATTTGTCTTCCATGAAATCAGTTCCTGCTGCCAAAAAGACTGGGGACTGCTGTTTTAATACATGAGCATAAGATACTTCTCCATGTATTTATATCTCCTTTAATTCAGAGTTTTGTAGTTTTTCATGTATAAATCCTGTACATTTTTTAGATTTGTAGATAAATACTTTATTTTGTTCATTTTTGGTGTTATCATAAGTAGCATTTTTGTTTTATTTTAAATTCCAATTGTTTATTGCTGATATATAAAAAAGAAATTAATTTCTATGTATTGATCTATATACTGCTCCCTTCCTATACTTGGTTATTAATTCCAGGATCTTTTTGTACATTCTTCAGTGTTTTTACCTAGATTACTATGCCACATATGAATAAATACCATGTTATTTCTGTCCTTAAATTTGCATACCATTTATTTATTTTTCTTGTGTTATTGCACTGTCTAGGACTTCTAGTATGATGTTAAATGGGAATTTTAAGAGAATACATCTTTGCCTTGTTTCCACTCTCAGAAAAAAGCATCAGTCTCTAATTATTAAGTATGGTGTTAACTGTAGGAATTTCATATATACCCTTTATTAGGACAAGGAAGTGTTATGGTATTGCTAGTTTGCTGGGAGTTTTTATCATAAATGAGTGTTGAATTTTGTTGCATACTTTTCTGCATGAACTGATATCATTGCATGTTTTTCTTCTTTAATCTGTTAATATGGTGAATTCCAATGATTAGTTTATGAATTTGAATCAGCCTTCCATTCTGGCTTTAATGCCCCTTGGTTGTGATGAGTTATACTTTTTTGATATTGCTTAACAAACTTTCTAATATTTTGTTAAAGATTTTTGCAGCCGTATCCTTGAGATATATAGGTCTGTAATTTTGTAACATTTTCTGTGGTTTTAGTATTAGGGTAATGGTGGCCTCAAAAGTGTGGATTAGGAAGTGCTCTTCTGCTTCTAATTTCTAAAAAGATTGTGAATAATTGATATTATTTCTTCTTTAGTTATTTGGTAGAATTTATGAGTGAAACCACTGAGTGTTTTCTAGGCCTGCTTCCTTCCTTCCCTCTTTTTCTCTTAGAGAATTTTTAATTATTGATTTAATTTATTTATTAAATTAGAGCCATTCAGGTTATCTATTTTTCTTTAAGTGAGTTTTGGAAATTTGTGTCTTTCAGGAAACTGTCCATTTCATTAGAGTTATTAAATTTCTGCATAAAGTATCATTTATGATATTCTGCTATTATCCATTTAAGATCAGTAGTGATAACCTCCCTTCAATTTCTTATGTTGCGCAATTTGATATTTTCTCTTTATTTCTTGGTGAGCTTGGCTAGAGGTTTATCAATTTTCTTGACCTTTTGATTTTGCTGATTCTGTTTTCTTCCTTTCAATTTCATTGATATTTGCTCTAATTTTCACTATTTTCTTTCTTATGCTTTTTTTTAGGTAAAATTTGCTCTTTTTTCTAGCTTCCCAAGATAGAAGATTAGGTCATTGATTTCATATAGTTCTTCTTTTCAAATATATGTATTTAATGCTATAAATTTTCTTCTCAGAACTACTTTTCTGCATCCCCAAAACTTTGAAAAGTTGTATTTTAATTTTTACCTATTCCAAATATCAATTGTTTTTTTTTAATTTTTGAGACTTATTATTTCTCCCTTGGGTTATTTAGTTTCCAAATATTTGGGGATTTTCTGACTATTCTTCCATGAATAATTGATTTCTAGCTTAATTCTATTGTGGTGTAAGAACATTCTTTGTATAATTTTTATTCTTTAAAATTTTTAAACTGTGTTTTATAATCTGAACTGTGTCTATATTGATGAATACTGTATATAAATAAGCTTGAGATTAGTGTATAATTTGCTGTCGTTGGCTGGATTATTCCAAAATTATTGATTAGATCAAGTTGATTTTTAGTGCCACTCAGGTCATCTCTATCCTTACAGATCTTCTGCTTCCTTGATTCGTCAATTACTGACAAGCTTTTGAACTTTTGAAATCTCCAACTATAATATTGAGTTTGCCCATTTCTCTTTCCAATTCAGTTTCGGGCAAAAAAAAAAAAAAAAATGCCTCATTTATTTTGATGTGCTGTTGTTAGGTACATGCTGTTTTAAGACTGTTATATCTCCTTGGAGAATTGTCTTCTTTATCCTTATAAAATTCCTTCATTATTCCCAATAATCATTCTTTTTCTGTTGTTTTTCTAGAATTAAAGTTAGAATTAATATGGCTACTTCAACTTTCTTTTGATAAATATTGACATGGTATGCCTTTTCTTCATCCCTTCACTTTCAGCTGGTCTGAGTCTTTATATTTGAAGTGAGTTTCCTGTATACAGCTGTAATTGGTAGACAAAGTCTCACTCTGTTGCCCAGAATAGAGTGTAATGGCATAATCATAGCTCATTGTAACCTCAATAATTCACCTTTTAATTGGTGTGTTTAGGCCATTCATGTTTAAGGTGATAATTTATATAGTTGATTTAATACCTGCCTTACAAACCTTATTTGTAACCTTTTATTCTTTGCACTTGCCTTTTCTTTTTTCCCTTTTTTCTGCCTTCCCTGTTTTTACATGTGCATTTTACATGATTCCACTTTAAATCCTCTCTTAGCATATCATTAATACTTCTTTTCAATTTTTTTGTAATTGCCTCAGAGTTTACAATACATATTTTTAATAATCTAAGTCCACATTCACATACTTCTGTATATGTGGGGCAGGTAGTTCAGAACAGGATACTCCTGATTCCTCCCTCCCATCTCTAAAGGGCAGCCACGTGCTGGGCACTGCAGATGCTGCAATGTTCCTACACTGGTATGTGAATGCTTGGGAGAAGTTTGACCAGGACATTCATTACACCTCTTTTACAGAAGAACTCCTTAGAGGAGTTCGGTTCCCATCATGGGTCACATCACTAATAAGGCCCAAGGCTGCCAGACTGCAGAGCACAGAAAGGCTAGTGGGAGCCCACACAGTTCCCAGCACAGTGCTGAAACAGCACAGGCTCATAAGTAAGGCGATGGCACCTACAGAATGGCAAATGTCTCAGTGAGGAACTGAGACAGAATGGTTTGCAAAAGGAAGGGTGTGGCCTGGCTGGGATTTGGCAAGCCAAACAGGAGCTAATTTTTATTTATTTTTATTTTTTAAACTTAAATTAACAAAAGTGTGTATTCTGTTTTCTGTGCCTTTGATATCCACAGACACTGTCATGTGAGCCCTCCTTTGCTGAGAACCAGTTCTTGTCTGACACTGCGGTGACTGAGTCCTCGTGCCCTCCCTGTGGCATGTTCTCTATGGCCACATGGCAGGGGAGGAAACTGAGGCTCAGAGAAGTAGAGGTTTTGCTCAAGGACACAGCTACTTAGAAAGGCCGAGATCTGCACTTGCCTGCCTACCTCCCAAAGCCAGGTCCCCTGGCTCCCCTCACACCTCAGGCCTGAAACAATTACTACCATAGCCCTTCCTCTAACGGGATGAGCAGAGAGCACCAGCTGGGGCTTCCTGCAGGGCCTGGACTTCCTGGACCCCCTGTATCTGGGCCATCTGGTCAGCGGCCCCAAGGTCGCAGCAACAAGCTCACAGATCTAAGTAATGAGCCACGCTTGGGCCTAGTGAGTCCCGTTCTGAGGGTTAACGAGGTGCAGAGGCCTCAAGAATTCCTCTGGCAGAAACATCAGATGGAAGTGGGTACAGCTGGCCCAAACACCAGCCAGGGAACAGTTTATCAGACCACCCAAGAGGCAGGAATCCAAGCCTGCTGGAAAGGTCCTTCTGAGGGCTGCACCCGGCACTGCGGACCAGCCTGGGGCGCTCCAGCAATGCCTGGAGATGGCAGGCTGGCCATAGCCCTCGCAGCAAGACTCAGGTCTTGGGGATGTTTGCGGGCAGGGGTCAAAGGGAGGGTGGCTGGTGCAATTATGACCTGCATGTGCACCGTAGTAGCCCCTAGGAGGGCCTGCTTGGTCAGTCACTTGGATTGACATCCTCAGTGGTCCCTCCTGAAACCAGGGCCAGAAGGCAGGCCTGGGAAGAGCACCCACGTGCCTTGGCCAGGGAGTCTGTGCAGACACCCTCCACTCTCCCCTACATCCTGGGCACTGTGTTGCAGTGAGTCACTGGGTTGCTTGCTAATGAGGTAGAGGGAGCTCAGAGCTCTGTGCCTGGCTGCAGGATTGTGCCTGCACATCTAATGCAGGGTCCTAGGAGGCTTTAGGAGAAGGAGCCAAGAGCTTTCAAATGCACATCATTTTCCTGTGAGAAAGTGGCTTCTCCAGGAGGATACTTCAGGGTTCTTGACATCTGCCCTCCACGGCCACACACTCTTCCTGAGCAGGAGGAGTCCCATCTAACATTCACTCAGTTCCTATTCTGTGCCTGGAGGCTGTGTGCAGTGACTCCTCCGCCCCTGTGGGCTAGGCACTGTGGCTCACCTCTGTTTCACGGATGAAAAAGACATGATCAGAGGATACAAGGGGCAGCCAGTGGGGCCCAGGTCTCTCATAGGCCAACCCCAGCTCTTCACCTGCATACACCACCCTAGACAGACACCCTCCCCAAAGCCCAAGCCCACCCTCCCTGACAGCCCACCCTCGCCCAGAGCCCACAGCCTCAGAAAGCCAGGGCTGGGGCCTGGGAACTCCTGGGCACCCCTGAGTGAGTGTGTGTATGTATGTGTGTGTGTGTGTGTGTGTCACATGCATTGAGGGTTGGAGGAAGCTGACTAAGAAAAGAAAACAATTAGTCACAAATAAATAAGAAACTTCCCAATTGAAGAAATTTGTCTCTGAAGTAAGTGTGCTTTCAGTTTACCATGTCACTGAGCACTTTTTCTCTGCTCCATTTGCAGAAAAGAAACTGCAACTTGGAGAGAAGAGGCCAAATGCATTTCTGTGCAATCAGCAGAAATAGCCTGGCCAAGCAGCCGGACACCTTTAGGTGATACAAACCCTGCAGGCTGCTGACGTCAGACCTCCTCCCCCAAAGACTCACACCAGGGAAGGCTGGGCCAGACCCATAAGCACCCTAGGGCCTGCACCAAAGTGAACCTGAAAATGCAAAGTGCAAATTCCTGAATGTTGTAAGAAATTGTTCTTTCAAAATATAAAAACAAGAAGTAAAAATCCTTGTCTAAAAATAACGCTGGCAAAGGGACAAGCTCCCCCAATCTGAATGCCTCATCCTCTCGCCAAAGTGACATGTGAGTGATCCCTTTGGGAGAAAGAGTATTGGAATATTGCGGAGCATTCAAGGCCGCACAGCAGGCGAGCAGCTCCTAGGACATATTTCAGGAGCACCCCCCTCCTGTGTTTTTGATTACATTAAAGTATTTCATTTTCTTCCCCAAGACATCCCAGATACTTCAGGTGCCAAAACTTCTCAAAGGTCTATACTTGAGATGCTTGGTGATGAGTTAAGTCCATGACAATCCCAGAAAGAATTATGGAGTGGGACAGGGCCCTGGGGTGGAAGGGTACCTGGCCAGGTCCTGGCGCCAGAGCTCACAGGATCTCAGGAGGCATCAGAGCAAGCTCTCCAGGGAAGGCTACTCTGTGGCCAGTGCCACTGTCCATACTGGGGCACTCTGGCCTGGTTTCCCACTCATCAGTCTACTCCAGCACTTACCTCAAGGTCTCATACATGGTGGCTTACATCTAAAACTAGTGTGTAACCTAGCAGTTAAAATTTTCTTTTTGTATGAAGACGATATAAGAATGCAGGAAAAACAGACTTTTATGGGTTCTCTCTCCCTCTTTCTCTTTCTCTCTCTCAGCAGGATGTCATTTTTATGATATATATATATATATATTTACCTGCAGCCATGTATAAGCATTCTTTTATTAATTCCATGTTAACTGAGAGATTTTCCTTCTGGCTACAGTATTCCCAGCCTTGATGCAGAAAGCCAGCAGTGGGCCATGCTGTGAAGCTGGGAGGAACCCCCAGCGCCCATCGGCTCCTCCCGGTACCATCCAGGCCCTGGCTTAGGTGATGAATAAGGCACACGAGGTCCTGCCCAGAAGTTCACACTTCCAAAAGGAGAAACAGATAATAAATAAGTTGACCATTTCAGATCCTGAGAAAGAATATAAATAAAAGGAAGCTTGCTGTGCCCAGGGAGCAGGAGAGGGCATGGCCCAGGGACACCAGGTCCAAATGTGCGGGAAGGCATTCTGAGGGGACGTGCTTGAGCAATGTGAAGGAGACACCCTGAGAGGAGCCTGGAACGTTCTCCAGGAAGGAGTGGAGTCAGTGCAAAGGTCCTGGGGTGAGAAAAAACAGCTTCATATTGTAGGAATCTCATGATCAGTGTAGCTGGAACAGGGCAAGTGAAAGCAGGGCAGGAGGTGATCAGGGCCTCACAGGCCATGGTGTTGGGGTTGGATTTTCTTCTGGAAGGGACAGGAAACTATAGGTGGTTCGAAGTAGGAGCACACAGAGATCTTAACCACAAGTACTGTGGGAAGTAGGGCAGGCCGCAGTAGGAGCTTTTGGGTGAGGAGGTGAAAAAGGAAGATGGCAGTGCCCTTGTTGAGATGCAGACCTGTCTAGGTGGATCAGGGTTGTGGAGATAGACCAGTGCTGGGGCAGAAACCAATATTTTGGTATTAGGCATGCCACTTCTGCAGATATGCCTTTAGAGAGGAGCAGAGAAGAGGGAGGGTGGTCACAGAACGGATGCGGAGTCTAGATGACCCTCAGAAGACCTGCACGGGGGCCGTCCAGGAAGGAGTAGCATCAGTGCTAAGGTCCTGAGGTAGGAAACAAGCTTCATATTCCTATTTTTTAAGACCAAGCTTTCACTGCAAGTTGATGTGCTGTTGGAAAGCTGCAGTGGCAAAGTGAAACCTGCTGATGCTGGTGATGGAACTGATTGTTGCAGGAGCAGTCAGAGATCTACACTTGAACCTTAAGGCGCAGGACTCTACTTTATGCTTCTTTATTTCTCCAGCATGAGCAGAGTGCTGAGGAAGCAAAACCCAGCACATGAGACCCAGCCTGAGGGACCCTGGAGAGCTTCCTGGAAGAGGCAACATCATGCCGAGAAGGGCAGGCCCAGCAGCAGCTTGCCAGTGTCAGGAGGGATATGATGCTCCAGGCAAAGACAGCTCATGTGCAAAGGCCAGTGCACATGAGAAAGAGCTGGGCATGGCTGGCCACAGGTGCACAAGGATGTTGGGAGCTGAGGTGGAGGGGAGGACCAAGCAGGGCTTGCAGGCTGCACCAGCAGGTTGAATTTTGTCACCAGACAGATCACTTCAGCAGCAGCAGGGATTATATCTGACTTGGGGGGGCAGAGGACAGGGATAAGGCAAACACTGGTGGGAGGGATGGCCTTGGGGAGGCAGCACCAGGTGTCCAGAGGGGAGGGTGGGCCAGGAGACAAGAGGGCATCAAGAGCAGGTTAACTGCACTCAGAGGTGGCTTGAACTCACTGGGTAAGGAAGGAATATACAGAGAAGGATGGGCCTGGGTTCCTTGTTTAGGTGAGGGGGGTGGATGAGGCTATTCATTGAGAAAGGGCACTTCATGTGAAGGAGGATGCCAGGGCTGAGGGTGCCAAAACAGCAGTCAGATCCCTGAGCACCCTAGCCTGGAGGCCACAGGTGCCACAGGTGCAGGGGAAGGACAAGGGTCTAGGACAGTGATGGAGTCTTCCACGCCAGGGTCGCTACAGGGAATGGGTAGTCTGCTGCCTCCTCTCTGATCTATAAAGGCAGGTGAGATATGTGGATTCCCATTTTTCCCTCAGGAACCGTGAAAATCTGGTTAATGTTATTTGAGAGACATTGCATTTTCTTCCTAGAAAGTGGGGACCCCAGCTATGCCTTGGAAAGATCTCTCTCACTGCTCCGGGACTGTGCCCTGGAGGAGGGAACCTGGAGATGAGGGGTACACAGGCAGGTGGTCATCAAAATGATGAATGCAGGAGGGAGGTCACAAGGCTAAACCAGGCAGAGGGCAGGAGGGCAGCAAGGAGGGAAGGAGCTCTTGCTGCGGCAGAGGAGGCATCATCAGGATTTCATGAAAAGTGAGGCAAGGGGCAGAGGGAAGAGCCAGATTCCACCATTTGGGTTCTGGCAGCTAAGGGCAAGACGGTGCCATTGAACTGTGAATCCACCGTCCCTGCAGCTACTGAAACCAGGGTGCAGAGCAAAGTGGAAGCCAAGTGAAACTGATGAGCAGGCAGATCTGGACAGAAGCTGGTGTGTCCTGCCCAGTCCCAGCTTGTCAAGGACATGCATCACCATGACCTCTCTTATTCCACAGAGATTCTCACCATGGGTTCATCAATGCTTTGGAGACACTGGACAGTGAACCAAGTGGAAAAAGAAACATCTCTCTTGACTCTTTCAGCTGATTCCCCACTTAGGGGTAAGAAGGTAAAATACCTGAGATGTTGCAACAAGCTAAGCTGAGCCCTGCCAGGCAGGCAGGAGGCTGAGGCTGAAAGCCCTGGCCTTCAGGACTGCTTTGGAGGAGCAAAGAGCAAGTGTGTCTGTTGGTCCCGCAGAGCAGAGGTCCCTGAAGGCCCTGCCAGTGAGGCGAGCAGAGAACAGGTAGGTGGAGCTCCAGTCTTAGTTGGCTAAAAGTCCCAAAGAACTAGAGACCCTGGTCAGGAAAACTGCATATCAGAACACCCACTTTCCCTTCTCCTGTGCCTCCCCAGCCTAAGACTGTGTAAAAGAACTCCGAAGAAATGGCAGATAGGAGTCAGGACTAACTTGCAGCTCCCATTTGGACGAACAGAGCAGTGTATGGAGACTCACATAATGAACATTTGCTCCAAGAACGACCATAGCAACATACCGGGAAAGCCGAGATAATCCAGACCCTTTGAAGGAAGTGGATTGCTGCTGCAAGCAAGCTGCTTATTTAAAACTCATAGACCATTAGTGAGACTACCAAGAAAAGAAGAGAGAAGATCCAAATAACCACAATTAGAAATGAAACAGGTTTTCAAAAAAAAAGAAAGAAAAAGAAAAAGAAATGAAACAGGAGATATTACAACTGATACCACAGAAATACAAAAGATCATTCAAGGCTACAAACACCTTTGTGTACCTAAACTAGAAGACCTAGAGGATACTGATAAATTTTTGAAAATATACGACCCTCCTAGATTAAACTAGGAAGATATAGAAGCTCTGAACAGACCAATAACAAGCAGTGAGATTGAAATGGTAATAAAAAAATTGCCAACAGATAAAGTCCAAGACCAGATGGATTTATAGCTGAATTCCATCAGACATTCAAAGAAGAATTGTACCAACCTTGTTGACACTAGTCCACAAGACAGGGAAAGACAGAATCCTCCCTAAATCATTCCATAAAGCCAGTATAACCCTAACACCAAAATCAGGAAAGGACATGACAACAACAACAACAAAATCTACAGACAAATATCCCTGATGAACACAGATGCAAAAATCTTTAACAAAATACTAGCTAACTGAATCCAGCAGCATATCAAAAACATAATCCACCATGATCAAGTGCATTGCATACCAGGGATGCAGGGATGGTTTAACATACACAAGTCAATAAATGTGATACACCACATAAACAGAATTAAAAGCAAAAATTACAAGATCATCCCAATAGATTCAGAAAAAGCATTTGACACAATCCAGCATCCCTTCATGGTTAAAACCCTCAGAAAATGACTATAGAAGTGACATAGCTTAAGGTAATAAAAGCCATCTGACAAGCCTAAAGCCAACATTATACTGAATGAGGAAAGTTGAAAGGATTCCCTTAAAAACTAGAACAAGACAAGGATGCCCACTTTCACCACTTTGATTTAACATAGGAAGTCCTAGCCAGAGCAATCAAATAAGAGAAAGAAACCAAGGGCATTCAAATCCATAAAAAGGAAGTCATAATTCTCTTTTTGCTGATGATATGATTGAAAACATAGAAAACCCTAAAGACTCCTCCAAAAAGCTCCTAGAACTGATAAATGAATTCAGCAAAGTTTCAGGATACAAAATTAATGTAGACAAATGAGTAGCTCCACTATATACCAACAGTGACTAAGCTGAGAATCAAATCAAGAATTAAACCCCTTTTACAATACCTATTTTTTTAAAAAATTAGGAATATACCCAACCAAGGAGGTGAAAAACCTTTACAAGGAGAAAACTACAAAACATTGCTGAAAGACACAAACAAATGGAAACTCATCTCATGCTCATGGATAGGTAGAATCAATATTGTGAAATGATCACACTGCCAAAAGCAATCTACAAATTCAATGTGATTCCATCAAAATACCACCATCATTCTTTACAGAATGAGGAAAAAAATATCCTAAATTTCATGTAGAACCAAAAAAGAGTTCACAGAGCCAAAACAAGACAAAGCAAAAAGAACAAATCTGGAGGCATCACATTACCTGACTTCAAACTAAACTAAACCATAAAGCCATAATCCCCAAAACAACAAGGTACTGGTATAAAAATAGGCACAAAGGCCGGGCATGGTGGCTCATGCCCATAATCCAGCACTTTGGGAGGCCGAGGCAGGCAAATCACTAGGTCAGGAGTTTGAGATCGGCCTGGGCAACATGGTGAAACCCCATCTCTACTATATATTAGCTGGGCGTCATGGCAGATGCCTATAATCCCAGCTACTTGGGAGGCTGAAGTGGGAGAATTGCTTGACTCAGAAGGCAGAGGTTGCAGTGAGCCGAGATTGCACCACTGTACTCCAGCCTGGGTGACAGAGCAAGAATCCGTCTAAAAAAAAAAAAAAAAGGCACATAGACCAATAAAACAGAATGGAGAACCCAGAAATGAAGCCAATACTTACAGCCAACTGATCTTTGATGACGCAAACAGAAACATAAAGTGTGGAAAGCACATCCTATTCAACAAATGGTGCTGCGATAATTGGCAAGCCGCATGTAGAAGAATAAAACTGGATCTTCATTTCTTGCCTTATACAAAAGTCAACTCAAAATAGATCAAAGACTTAAATCTAAGACCTGAAAACATAAAACTCTAGAAGATAACATCGGAAAAAGTATTCTAGACATTGGCTTAGGCAGAGACTTAATGACCAAGAACCCAAAAGCAAATGCAACAAACACAAAGATAAATTGATGGAACTTAATTAAACCAAGAGGCTTCTGCACAGCAAAAGAAACAATCAGCAGAGTAAACAGATAACCCACACTGGGAAAAAAATCTTCACAATCTATACATCTGACAGAGGACTAATATTCAGAATTTACAAGCATCTCAAACAAATCAGCAAGAAAAAAAATCCCATCAAAAAGTGGGCTAACGACATGAATAGACAATTTTCAAAAGAAGATATACAAATGGCCAACAAACATGAAAAAATGCTCAACATTATTAATGATCAGGGAAATCAAAACTACAGCGTGATACCACCTTACTTCTGCAAAAATGACTATAATCAAAAAATAATAGATGTTGATGTAAGATGTAGTAAAATGGGAGCACTTTTACACTGCCGATATGAATGTAAACTAGTACAACCACTATGTAAAACAGTGTGGAGATTCCTTAAAGAACTACCATTTGACATAGCAGTCCCACTACTGGATATCTACCCAGACGAAAAGAAGTCATTATATGAAAAAGATACTTTCACATGCATGTTTATAGCAGAACAATTTACAATTGCAAAAGTACAAAACCAGCCCATCAATCCAAGTGGATAAAGAAATTGTGTTATGTATATAACGGTATACTACTCAGCCATAAAAAGGAATTAAATAATGAAATTCACAGCAACCTGGATGGAATTGGAGACCATTATTCTAAGTAAAGTCACTCAGGAATGGAAAACGAAACATCGTATCTTCTCACTCACAAGTGGGAGCTATGCTATGAGGATGCAAAGGCATAAGAATGACACAGTGGACTGGGGACTCAGCGAAAGGGTAGGGGAGTGGTTAGGGATAAAAGACTACACACTGGCTACAGTGTACATTGCTAGGGTGATGGGTGCACCAAAATCTCAGTAATCACACTAAAGAACTTTTCCATTAACCAAACACCACCCTTACCTCAAAACCCTACTGAAATTTAAGAAAAGAAAGGACAGATGATCAGACGGTGTGATTTTTATGCATTCGTGAGATTTGGGGATTACAACTTCAAATTGCAAAAACGGCCCCAACTTTATGAAAAAGCAAGTTGGGTGCACCCAGTTCAGGCAAATGATGGAACTAAGAAAAGCTGGGAGTAGCTGTGACGTCCCGGGGTCCTGGTCAGGAGCTCACTGATGCAGGCTCTGCTCTCTCAGCTCTGGCCAGTCTGCCCTCTTCATCTGATGACCAGTTTATTCACTGGTTTACAACTGTACTGGCCACCTCTTTGCTCTGGTTACTCACCTCCATGTGCATCTGCTGGGTTTTCTGGTCGTTAGGCCCCTCCCACCCTTCCCTTCCTCCTAGTCGATGCAGATGTAAACAGGAGCTGAGGGGCCTCTCCTGGCAGAGGTCCAGCCTCACCTGAGGGGCCCTTTCCAATCCGGGAGGGGCACAGCATAGCAACAGGAGCTGGGGTCAAGTGGAAGTGGTCACACCTCTGTCTGCTTGCATCCTGGCAGCTGACCTCACCTTGGCAATTCCCTTACCTGGAATCTCAATTTCCCATATTTTAAGGAAGGGGTGACAATATGCATCTAGTCTCCAGGCTGTAAAGATTCAGCTAGGCACATTCAGGGCCCCAGTTAGATGTGATTCTCCTCTCTTCCAAGAGGCTGAGGGACTCACTGGGAGCCCTGTGGGCTGGGGCCGCTCCTGCCCTCCTGTACCTGCTTCATCTTTCACCAGCAATCTCAGAGCAAATGCTTAAGGAAAGGACAGGAGGCTGCTGGCTCTGAGGGGACCAGGAGGAGCCTCTGACTGCCCTCACAGAGGAATGACGGTGCAGCAGCCGAGCCAGCCATGAACCCGAGTCCTGTGGCTCCAGAAAAGGGCAGAGAAGGAGGTCCAATTGCTCACCAGAGAGGCTGACTGAGGAGGCACCCAGGCCACACATGTGGCCCCAGCTCCCCTGGGAGTGGCCAGTATGTCTTCCTTCTCACTCTTGTCTCATCCCAAACTTCCCTGGGACTTCCCAGGAACAGGCCTGTGAGGGGACCCAGGCTTGACCACCAATCACTTCAGGGACCCTTTGGCCTCTTCACCTGGCACAGCCTTGCAAGGAGCAGCAGGAGGTCCAGGACCTGGAGTTTGAGGTGGGACATTCATCCCCATCCCCGGGAACAGAGAACACCAGACCAGGTGAGAAACCACTTCCATCAGTTGTCTCTCCTGGGACCCTTATCCCTTCAGGGGCTTCTAGGGCTGGGATTTCTCAGAGGATGTGCAGCTCTGAAACTGCCCTGCAGGAAATGGCCCCAGCCACACCCCAGACTGCAGCTACCTTCAAAGACCCCAAACCTCCAAGTGGCTCACCTTGAATGTGAGGCCTGCAAGCAGAAAGGCCTTCTGGGTCTTGGCTTAGACTCAGCAGCTCCCAGCAAGGGTTGGCTTCCTCAGAGCAAGACCAGCCTCTCTGGCAGCATGTAGAACCTGAGCCAGGTTCCAAGGGCCAGACAAGGGCCAGACCCCCTGAAGGTCAGGACAGCTGGGTAGAACAGGGCCAAGGAAACTGATATCTCTCCAACGTACCCCTCCAGATGTCAGGCCACTGCCGGATGCTGGGTCAGCCTCTCCCTGCAACCATCATGGATGTCTCTGCTGCATCCAGTAGAGTGCACAGCATGTATAAGACAAGGGGTGCTCACCTACCGGGTGCTGAGGGATGATCTGAGAACACAGTGGCCTTTTCCCTCTAGCAGAACTGATGTTAGCTCAGCCCCTCCCACTCTGACCTGAGGAACTGGGTGGCGAGTTCCCCAGCCCTCCTCACACCCAACTCAGCGCAGCAGGCCTCCTATCTACTCATAGTCCTGTGACCCAAGCTCTCCACCAGGGACCCTCAACCACAAAGCCATGCTCTTCCCTCCCCAGCTTGCACTCCTAGGAGGAATCTGGTGGAGGGGCCAGGTGGTGACCTAAATCCAGCCTGTCTCTGCTTCACATTTCTTCAGCTCTGTAAAAGCCCACCTGGTAGACACCATTTCAGGAGCCCCCAAAAACTGTGGGGAGCTCAGCTGCTCCTCTGGGTGTCACTTGCAAGCCGCGAAAGAAGAGTGTGGATCTGAAATCAGGTTCTGATTTGGTGGTGTCCACCGCATGCTCTGTGTGAAGTCCTGGCATCAGGGTTGGCTGAGAAATAACAGACTTCTGCCTGTGGGTTGTTGTTGGACAAAAGCCACATTGGTCACTGGGCTTATGGCCAAAGTAATAATCTTTTTTTTAAGATTGACCCTGACAGAGGGGAGCTGCTGTGGGCCACCAAGGTAGCGGTGGGTGTGCTGAGGAGTTTCTCCTCGGGCCCATCCGTCAGCACCAGAGCTGGACAGGCGCTCATCTGAAGCGGACACACCACGCGGGGCTGACGCCAAGCCTTGTTTTCTTAATAAGCAGTGAGGTTGCAATAATAGGTCTCGGATAAACATTGGGGTCAGATGTCTCAGGGGTCATTACTGTTAAAATATGAAAAGAAAACTGTCTGGGAGTGCAACCAACATATAGAGCTCTTCTTTAGCACTACAGAAGCCGGGCTCTATTTCATGGTGACTGTGATGGCATAGAGGACTTAGAGGTCTAAATGAGATCCCAAAGCAGAATCTTTCTCACTGTCCCGTATGCAAGATGCCTGTTTAGGGTTCTTGTGTCCTGGTCATTACGGGGCACGTGTGGGAGAGAGCAGGGCAGGTCATGGGTGGGAGAGAAATTTAGCGATATAGGGAGGCTCATTCGTCATCCCAGCTCGTCGTCAGGAGGCAGAAGCCAAAGCCAAGGCTGGAAAAGCAGAAGTAAAGAGCACCTGGGAATGACAGGAAAGTTCAGCACAAAGTGCTGGGATGCAAGAAGGCTCAGGGAGCTCAGGTGGCCAGGTGAGTGGAGACACGGGGAGCAGACCCACTGCCCATCCCTGGGTCCCCCCAGGGGTTGGTGGGAGCTTTGTGGAGTAGTCCGGCTGTTCAGTCCCACTAGGAAGGCTGCGTGCTGGGCCCTCCCCCACCCATCAGGAATACAGACTGTGCTGCTTTTCCAGGCCTTGGTTCACTGCTCCTAGGCCCCCATGCCCATCTCCCATCCTTTGTTAAACAAACCTCAGGCAGCTCACCCTCCTTCCAGAAGCGGCCAAAGCTAGCTCGGCCCCCTGCCCAGGCGCCCTAACCTTCGCACTTCTCTGCTGTATTCGGGTTGTCTGCCTCCTGGGCTTCTGCCCTTCTGCTGGTGGCTCCTCGAGGGTAGGCATCAGCTCTTGTTAATTCACACACTGGGCCTGCAGTGAGGTCTCCATCTGCTCACTAAGATGTGACTCTTCTCCTCACTGTCCCAGCCCTTAACCAGTGAAGGGCCCAGCAAGGTCTGGTGGTGGACCGAGCTCCGTGCATTCATGCTCTCAGAATGAATGAATGAATGAGGAAGGAGCAGTGGCTAGATAGCTGGCCCTGGCCCTGAGGGGAAGGACTTTGACTTACATAACTTGCTTCTCTGAATGCCTGTGCTATATGTCTGAAGTGTGATTATAAACTTACAAGTAAACATGAAAATCGATTTCAAGGCCGGGTGTAAAATCCTTTTTTTTTTTTAAGACACGGTCTCATTGTGTCACCCAGGCTGGAGTGCACTGGTGTGATCTTGGCTCGCTGCAACCTTCGTCTCCTGGGTTCAAGTGATTCTCGTGCCTCAGCCTCCCAAGGTGTGTAGCACCACACCCAGCTCATTTTTTTGTATTTTTAGTAGAGACAGGGTTTCACCATGTTGGCCAGGCTGGTCTCGAACTCCTGACCTCAAATGATCTGCCTACCTCGGTCTCCCAAAGTGCTGGGATTACAGGTGTGAGCCACCACACTTGGCCTAAACTCCTTTAACTGGTTGAATCAACTTGAAAGCAGGCTCAGTGTCTCCCACAGAAAGTTGAGAGAAGTCAGTGATGTGCACACAGCAGTCATCCAGTGTGCCCTTGAATCTGACCCTGGCTGGCTGTGTCCCAACTAAAGGGCTCTCCTCCTTTCCCCTGTTACCGCTCTTAGGCTACCCTGACCCCAACCCTAGTTTTATGCTAGTTTTCTAACACAAATCCTTCTGTCGTAACTTTCACTGCGACTCACAGAAATGAAAATACAAGAGAGGCTGAAACGTTGTTCATTAAGAAGGGAAAATATCCCTTTACTTACACTTGATAATGACTTCGGTTTTGAAACTGGGAACATGAAATTTCAACGAACGTTTGGAGACACATGGGTGGGATTTGCAGTGGGGTGAATGGCACAGATGCTCTTGATGGAAGCCTTGGCCCGGACCCAGTCATCTCCCCACCACTCCCACCCCACACACATGTGTCTTTGCAGAATCAGAGAGGGTGGGAAGGCCCTAAATACTGGGACTCTGAAAGCTAAGTGCGTTTATGCCTCATATACCAGGGAAACATCAAATAACTGCCTCTAAATTGTATCCACCTCCTGCTGCCTTTGGCCACCTCCTATGTGTTTGCTAGTTGATTTTGTTCACTGGGTTCATTCCACCTTTCTCGGCTGGGCTGAGTTCATGGTGACTTGCACAGATGCAGATACCTGTGTGCGTGTGAGCAGATCCTCATTCTGCTGCTCTGTCCACGGAATTCTCAACAGAAAGAGGAGGGACCAGGAGCCTTGGGGCTTGGGTGACTTGGTCTGGAAGGCAAGGGCCATTTAACCGTGAGTGCAGAGAGCTGGCAGGGAAATCCTGAAGCACAAGATTCCAGGGAGCTGTCAAGATCGCTGTCAAAGCTGGATGATGAAGGCACTCCATGTGTTCAGGAAGAAAAAGCTGCTCAATTCAGCCCCAAAGAGAAGGTTCCGAGGGAGATGCATGAACAAATGACATGCAAAGAGAGGAGACAGGCCTGAGGGACAGAGGTCATCTGGGTCGAGAGACAGGACTGGACCCTGAAAAGACACTCTGGCCCTAGACCTGAGGCCAGCCTAGCTGCCCTTGTAGGGCTCTGGGCTTGCCTGTGGGTGGGTAGCAGCTGGCAGGCACAGCAGCTCAGACACAGGCCCTGCTCACCGCATCTGAAAACATCTGAGTCTCTTCTAATGAAAGCCAGCGTGGCCGAGGCAGAACCCTGCCTTTCCCGACTATCCTGCTGGGTCAGCTATTCCAGACACTGGTCCTTTCCTCTGTCCAAAATCAATGGACAACTTCTCACCAATAATCACACATCTATTTTGCCTTATCTCTCATACCAAACCAATTTAATCACATAGACAAGATGTGTACACATAAAACACATTCACAATTTTTAAAAAATAGTTTTACTATAGACAACAGTGGTCCTACCAGGGCAACGACTTAGGTAAACCAATCCAGGGACGGTCAACCTGAAGTTCACGTGCCTCCCACTCTGGAACCCCTAATGCTTGAGGCCCCCAAAATGTGGGTGCTGTTTACATGTGGCAGAAGGGTGGAGGAGATGTCCTCAGCCCCTCCCTGTTCTGGTCTACTTGTTCTCGCTCAGTCCATGAGCCCCTCCCGTGACTGGGGCCGATGGAATGCTCACGAACTGAGCAAGAGAATCTCAACAGTCCTGGCACCCAGGCCATGGCAGCCCAGGTCAGCTTCCTCTGACAGTGGCCTTGAGCCCTGTGTTTCTCTTCCAGTTTCCTGACCTATACAATTACAGTGTCAAATTCAGTTTTATGTGCAAAAACAATCATGTTTTGCTTTTGCTTTTACAGTTTTCCACCTGTAACCTAGACACAGTAAGCATTAGGGGAGCGGAGCCCGGTCAAGGTGTCCCAGGGAACCAGCCATGACTCCACAAAGAACATGCTGCTGGTTTTGCCCATGGAAGGAGATGATAGGCAGGTGTGCATGGCTAGAACCGTGGAGAAGGGAAGAGGAACAGAAGGGAAGAGAAATGCAGCATCAAAAACAGAGCTTGGAAATACTCCTGTCCTCTCCCCACACATCTCTCTCCACTGCCTGGAGGGGCATCGTTTGAACACCGATGTGTGCATTTAGGTCATCAGATCCCTGAGTCCCTACCTACCTGCCATGCAGAACGCCCTGCCATGGCTGTCACCTGGTTTTGTTATATGGTAGCGCTTTGTACTCTCAGTCACCTCCCTTGGAGTCCGTGATTAATAATCCCTTCCTTTAAAGTTGAGATGCCCAGGGTGTTTGCCACTGTGTTCACCTCAACCCGGTCAGCAGCCCTCTGCAGAGCTGAGCTACAGCCCCATGGTTTTCTGGGCTGGGGCAGACCAGACCACAACTGAGTGCAAGTCTTGGTCCTGCCTTTAATGAGGTGTGGTCTCGGGAAATTTGGCCTCTCTGAGCCTTATATTCCTCATCCGTAATACAGGCTAGTAGCAGTGCCTAAATTCAAAGTTTCCCTGAGGATAAGGTAAGGTATGAGAGGTAGAAAGTACGAGAATGACATAAGAAGGCATGCCAAGGGTGAACCCCTCAGCAGAGTGTTCACCATGGGGCACTCTCGGGAGTTGGTAGTGGTGTGAATTGTCACAAAGTACCTCGTGCACATGCTGATGGGAAACGATTGCTTTAACAAGTCTGAGAAGACCTGCTGGAGAAACTGGGTTTCCAGAAGACTTTTGATGAATAAGAGCAATGGGAATATCACACTGAAAGGAAGTGTGCGTCATGGGCCTGCCTTCCAAATGCAGGGCACCGTATGGGACACAGCAGCCAATGCGCGTTTTACTAACTTCCTCCGTGATAGCTACTGTAGACAATATTGCAAAACGGAATACAATCACCACCTCTCTCTCTCTCCAGTCGTTCTCAGAATATCTGGCAGGATAAAGACGTCTCCTGCAAAGCTACACAAAGAAGTTTCCCCAACAGAAACTGCTGTGTAATACCACAGCAAGTGTTAAGGGTGTAGACCTGAACTCTACTTCAATCTGCAAAGTTTATTCACTTCCCCAAAATCATCTGTACTTTTCCTAAGCTGAGCGTGAAAGCCTGGCATGTATCAGCTTCTCTGTAAACTCATGGGTGTTCCTGCACCATCCACTGCACCCCACTCTGCTCCATTGCGCAGGCAAGTTAGACATAGGCAGGACTTCCTGCTCAGCTCTCTGGGTCAAGCCTAATTCTTCTGGCTCTTCAGGCACATAAGCTTGCGTTGCTTCTCTGCCTTTTGGCTAAGATTAAGTGTAAACATACAGGCTTGTGCGCTCCTCCCTCCCAGCCTTCAGGAAGCCTCCAGCCAAGCCCACTATTGCCTCCCTTCACAATAAGTCAAGGCTGGGAGTGGCAGGAGCCTCTCCAGTGCGTGCCTCCCACAGGTGGCTTCCTCTGAGCCATCCTCTCCTCCTGGTCCACAGAGAACATGCTTCCCTAGCTTACTGCCTTGGTGCCCCTGCCCATGCCTGGAGCCCCAGAACAAATTTTCCCAGATGCATTTTTCGCAGCTACAGGAAAAATGGCCTTCTCCACACCCATGGCAAATTCCTACCACAGCAACCCAACACTCTGCAGCCCAGGCTTCGAGAGATAAATAGACAATCCTTCTCATCACTCCATGAGGACATGACTTCCATGAGACCGGCAGCTCCAATACGGGTCACGGAGGCTGGAACGGTTGCCAGAGGCACATCCTTGGGGAAGCTAGTCAGAGGTCCAGGCTGGAGGTCCAGTATCACAATCAGTGACCCTGGGCTCACCCTTGGAGGGCAGAATTGCACCAGCATCAAAAAACAGGAGGTGGACAGGATAACATCTCCTGGCCTGGCCTAAGAACTGCCCTGGGGAAGAACATGGCATTTAGACAAGAGGAGAACAAACATCTCTCCCTCCTGTGCTACGTGCCATGCCCTTCAATGTGGCAGGGAACCGATACCTGCCCACAGCGCTACCAGGAATGACTTTGTATGCCAGTAATACCTCAATGAGTCCCAACCTTTTCCTCCTCCCAGAGTCCCCAAGGGCTCTGACACCCCCAGTATCACAAGGTTCACTGTGGGGATAATTTGCAAGTGGGACGGGAGGAGGGGGAAAGGATGAAGTGTTCTCCTTTAAATCCATGTTATTATCTCACTTAATACTCACAGAAGCTCATGAGGGAGGCATTGTGGAGGGGAGACCAGGGCTCTGAGAGGTTCGATGGCTTTCCAGCAGGAGACAGAGCCGGGATTCCTGCCCAGAGCAGGCTGGTTCTGGAGTGCCAGCTCTGTGCAACACCCTTATTAAGCTACGGCACAAAGATGCAGCTCTGAGCTCCTGCCTTCCAGGCTGTGGGGAAAAGGACAGTGGACAGAACTGGCTTGTTGTATTTCTCCTACCAAGAGGAAGCAGTCCACTCCAGGTTTCCTGGGAAAAAAGAAAGCTCTTCAAGGACTTGTGTTCATACTCAGCATTTAGACCCCTGGGATGTCATGGGAAAACATGGTAATGTCTGCTCTTTGAAGTAAAGTCAAGAAAAGAGGCTCAAGATGAGACTCACCCTAGCATGCAAGCTGGTTGATGGGACGCAGCCAGTAAGAGCTGATCCTTCCTGAGCACCTGTATCTATTGCCACAGCAACCCAAGAAGGCAGGCAAGAGTATCGTCCCCATGGTGGATGTGAGCACTCTGTCACCTGCCCAGGGCTGTGTGGTTGGTGTCTGGTGGAGCTGGGATCCATGCTGGCTCTTCACCTCTGTCCTGCCCTGTCTTTGCATCTTACCTGAGAGATAGATACTCCAGGTGTACTGCCTGGGAAGGTAGGACACCATCCCAGCCCTTGTGTGCACGTGCACGCACACACACACACCCATTCTACGATGCTTGCCATGCCAACTTGAGCTTGCAATATGACCAAAGCATTTGATTAATAAGTACTCTCCTTCCTTCCTTCCCTCCCTCCTTCCCTCCCTCCTTCCCTCCCTCCTTCCTTCCTTCTTCCTTCCTTTCTTCCTTCCTTCCATTTTTCTTCCATCCCTCCTTTCTTTCCTCTTCTCCTTAAACACTGTCCCAGCCTTTAATCAGTAAAAGGCTCAGTAGAGACTGAGCTCTTCCCTAAGGTGTCTGCTTCCGGGAAAGAGGAGCCTGCACAGAACCCCTCCTCCTGACAGGGTATAAAAGTCCAGGAGGGAGACCAGGCGAGGTGGCTCACACCTGTAATCCCAGCACTTTGGGAGGCTGAGGTGGACAGATCACCTGAGGTTGTAAGTTCGAGACCAGCCCAACCAACATGGAGAAACCCCATCTTTACTAAAAAATATAAAATTAGCTGGGTGTGGTGGCGCATGCCTGTGATCCCAGCTACTCAAGAGGCTGAGGCAGGAAAATCCCTTGAACCCGGGAGGCGGAGGTTGCAGTGAGCTGAGATCACACCACTGCACTCCAGCCTGGGCAACAAGAGTGAAACTCTGTCTCAAAAAAAATTTTTTTTTTTTTTTTAAATTCAGGAAAGGAAACTGAGTGCTCAGAGCCAGGAGAGAAAGGATCTAATCTCTGACTGGGAACCCAAACCGAGTCAGCTGAGCAGCACAGTGGCATTTAGTGTGGGCCTGAAGGAGGCCTGAGGAGAGGCAGCGTGTTGAGAGATGGAAGCAGAAGGAGCTCAAAGCCCATTGCCCTGCATTGGATATAGAGATGGGATAGAGCCACGGGGTTGGAGTCTAGAAGAGACCTTAGGGAACACTCTGTCCACCCATCCTTCCCCCCAGTTTTTAGAGTGACCTCCTTTAAAAGTAAATAAAGATAAGTAAGTACCAAATTCCAGTTCCCCCACTGGCCCCTTCTTTCTGCCCCTACAGGCTGCCTTACCTGGCTCCTGGCCCCTTCTCCAACCTCACCTCAATCCATGTTCCCTTGTCCATATCACTGTAACCACACTGGCCTTCTTCCTTTTCTCAAACACACCAAGCATGTTCCTACCTCAGGGTCTTTGCACAAGATGCCCCTGTCTCTGGAGCACTTCCCTGCCAGGTGGCTCTGTGGCTCTCTCCTTTTCACAATCCAGGACTCACTGAGTCCAAGTTCCCTGGTTGAAAAATCTCCTCCCCAACACATGTGCAGGTGAGCTCAAGCTTGAGGTCTTTGGCCTCTTTTATGATTTTCAAAACACCTGTTCCTCCCTGGAGTTGACCTCACTTTCTGTGGACGGTCTCTATCTCCCCACTAAGATGTGACTCTGGGAGAGCAGGAGGCAGCTTAGACTTGACGATGGCCCTAGTTTCAGGCAGTGTCACATGTTGTCCTCCATAAATATCTGTTGTTAAATGCTCTACTCCACTTCTCTTTCCTTCTGAGTCTCAACACGCCTTCTTTAAAATGAGGAATGGTGTGGGATGAACTGTGTTCCTCCCAAATCCATGTGTTGAAGTCCTAACCTCCAGCCCTCAGCATTTGGCTTATTTGGAAGGAGGATCTCTGTAGATTAATCAGTTAACATGAGGCCATACTGGAGCAGGATGGATCACTAAGCCCATATGCTAATATGGCTAGTGTCCTTATGAAAAGGGGACATTTACAGAGACAAATACACATAGAGAGAAGACCATGGGAAAAGACATAGGGAGGAAGCGGCCGTCTACAAGCCAAGGGAGGAGACCTGGAGCGGATCCCTGCTCACAGCTTTCAGAAGGAGTCAACACCGCCAACACCTCCATTTCAAACGTCTCGCCTTCAGAACTGGGCAGCGGTCATTTTCTGTTGTTTAAGCCATACCGTTTGTGGTGGTTTGTTAACAAAGCTTTAGCAAACTCACAGGAGGAGTGTGTGAGATGATCTCCAAACTACCCTCCTGTGCTCCCCACTTTCTGCTCTCCCTGGTCCTATAAGGAGGGCACTTTCCATCTCTCTCTCGGCGAGATCATTAGGCAAACAGCCTGTGGGCCCTTCCTGAGCTGGCCTATTTAACATTCTTCAGCAGCTGGACATACTCACTTTCCTCAGGTGACATTAAATGCCTTAGCTGGACGGAGTCCTAATTTCCCCACATTGTTCCTTAAATAATATTTGTTCTTTTAGATGCAGATCTATTATCAGAAATGTGCTTTTCAAAACTTTTCTTTCAAGTCTGGAATTTTGTTGTTGTTGTTGTTGTTGTTGTTTTTAATTTTATTTATTATTTATTTTTTTATTGCATTTTAGGTTTTGGGGTACATGTGAAGAACATGCAATATTGTTGCATAGGTACACATGTGGCAGTGTGATTTGTATAATAAGACAAACAACTGTTTTTTTAAGGGGCAAAAGATGTGAATAAACACTTCAAAAAATAAAATATACAGATAGCAAAATAATAATAATAATAATAATAACAATATTTGTTCTACGACTTACTACAAACAACTTTGCTGAGGAAGTTTACAACATGGCTTAAAAGGAGAAGTTTTCACTCCCTTTCTCAAGTCACTATTACCAGAACTTTACCAGGGAACCAGGAGCCTGGCTGCAGCCCCAGGGCACACACAGCTCTCCAGGGCTGGACCTGACAGCTTGATGGCCAACTCAGTTTCTGCCTCAGCCCCATCCTTTTCATAATGATTCCTCCAGCCGGCACTCCTCTGGTTGGAGTATGTAAGCCCTGGTTAAAACACATCTGAATCTTCACTCCTATTTTCCAAAGCCTTTTCCAAAATGGGAAAGCTACAGTTCTCAGGAGACTGGCTGAACAACTTGAGGTTTCTGGCAAGCACAGATATGCACAGATGTGTTTTTAAAAACAAGAGCAGAGCCTTGCAAACACGTTTATGTAAGTCTTCTCTCCAGGAGAAAGAGGGAAGCAGTAGTTCTGGCACAAATATCTGAGGAAACCTTGCTTTCTATGTGTTTAGACCTGAGGAAAGGGCTCCCTGTGTCAGCTCAGAAAATGTGGCAGGTTAGAACAATGTATCTCTCTTACAACCAGAAAAAAAGGTAGGCAAATTGCACATTAGTGACTTTTCTAGAACCCATCAGAGTACTGAGGTCACAGGTCAACCAACTAACTCAAAATCCAGGGAGACACAGGTTCATGTCAAAAGAAACAAGATTTGAGTGTTTGTTCTCCTGGGCAATCACCACCAGGTGCCATATAAACTGGTAAAAAGATTCAGCAAAAATTTTTAAATGAATTAATTGTCAACATAAAAAATGCAAAGAGGTAAATCTCTAAATAGAAAGGTTTCATTTGGGAATAATAAACAAGAAGTGGGATTGCAATCCAGGACATACACACAGACCAGGGTGGCCTCTGGTATGTCTGGAGAACAAAGGAAAAGGTTAGGGTGTTACTAAGGAAAGAGGAGATTACACAGTTGTTTTTTAAAAAATAGTTCCAGATGGGTTAAAGACTTAAATCTGATATCTAAAACTATAAAAACCATGGAAGAAAACCTAGGAAATATAATTCTGGACATAGACACTGACAAAGATTTCATGAAGACTCCAAAAGCAGTTGCAACAAAAACAAAAATTGACAAGTGGGACCTAATTAAACTAAAGAGCTTCTGCACAGCAAAATAAGCTGTCAACAGACACACAGACAGCCTACAGAATGGGAGAAAATATTTGCAAACTATGCATCCGACAAAGGTTGAATAGCCAGAATAGAAAATAAACAAATAAACAAGGAAAAAACAAATAACTCTATTAAAAAGTGGGCAAAAGACATGAACAGGCACTTTTCAAAAGAAGATATACATGTGGCCACCAAGCATATGAAAAAACTGCTTAGCATCACTAATCATTAGAGATTTCTCTAATGTCAAAACCACAATAAGATACCATCTCACACCAGTCAGAATGGCTGCTATTAAAAAGCCAAACAATAACAGTTGCTGGCAAGGTTACAGAGAAAAGAGAGTGCTTGTACACAGCTGGTGAGAATTAAAATTAGTTCAGTCACTGTGGAAATCAATTTGGAGGTTTCTCTAAGAACTTGAAACAGAACTACCATTTGACCCATTTTAATATATGTATGTGTGTCTTTATGATAGAACGACCCTTTGGAATACAAGGAATCCTCTGGGTATATTCCTGGATATATACCCAAATGAATAGAAGTCATTCTACCATAAAGACACACATGCATATGTTTGTCACAGTACTACTCACAATAGCAAAGACATGGAATCAACCTAGGTATCCATCAATGGTGGATTGGTTAAAGAAAATGTGATACATATACATCATGGAATACCACATAGCCTTTAAAAAAGAATGAGATCATGTCCTTTTCAGCAACATGGATGCAACTAAAGACTAATATGCTGAGAGAATCAATGTAGGAACAGAAAACCAAACACTGCTTAGTCTCATGTGGGAGCTAAACTTTGAGTACACATGGACATAAAGAAGGGAACAGTATAAACTGGAGCCTACCTGAGGGTGGAAGGTGGGAAGAGAGTATCAAAAGCTACCAGTCAGGTACTATTCTCACTACCTGGGTAATGAAATAATTTGTACCCCAAATCCCAGCGTCACACAATTTACCCATGTAATAAGCCTGCACATGAATCCCCTGAACTTAAAAGTTGGGAGGAAAAACAAAATGGTTTCTTGCAGACACCAAAAAGAAGAAAGTTCATTGGCTTTTTGTAGGAGCTGGAGAGTGCTGATTGGGGAGTGTTAGTGTTTGTTATATAGGATTTGTGCTCTTGGAGTTCTGGTTAGGCCCTTGCCGTTTTGGGTTGGGCTTATGAGACAGTATGTCAGGCAGGAGTTCTTGTATCTGCAGCTAGCTGTCCTTGTGTGACTCGTGTAGTAAGCTGTGATTGGCAATAATTTTTTCTGATAGCTCCTGCTTTTATCAGCGAAATTATGGGTAAGAGTTCTCCCTTCATGGACTTCCCCAGCTCCGTTATAAAGGATAGGAAGTATTTTGAGAGAGATGGAAGCAGAAGCTCATTATCCTGCACTAGACATAGACACGGGATAAGGCCATGGGATTTGGGGTCGAGTAAGGACCTTATAAACCATGCTGCCCACTCATCCTCCCCCGAACTTTCAGACTAGTCTCCTTTAAAAGTAGATAAGATCAGGAAGTGCCAAATTCCGTTTTCTCCACTGGTACCCTTAGTATAACAGTTCCTTCCTTTAGTCCCCATGGCCCTGCACAACCTGGCTTCTGGCCCCTTCTCATCAGAGCTGCAGCACGTACATGGCACTTAGGAAAGCACCAGCTGCACTGAGCCTGCCTGAGTGCAGGACTGCTCAGAACTTCTGAGGTACCCTTCTCCCTTCCCCCTGCACCATGCTAACAGACCTCAGGCACACGTGGCAGTGGCGTCTAGCTAGGAGAACTACAAGAAGATTCTTCTCAGGGAGCAACACAGAGAAGACGCAAAACCACCCCGCCAGACTCCCAAGCCAGGCAGAATACAGACAGTGGGGAAAACCCTCTGGAAAAGTAGCTCACACCCTAAATATAAGGTATAACTGGAGGAATTGGAACTCTCTGGCTCTGAGGGTAACTACAGCATAACAAACTTCAAATGCAGCCGATCTTGTGACAGCATTAACACAACCCCCACACTGAAGGCCTAGCAGAAGGAAAGGCATGCTCATGTTCAGTGTAAAAAAAAAAATTACTTCAGTATCCACCACCCTCCATAAGATGTTCAACTTCCAACAAAGCAACAACAAAAACAGGAGGCATGTGAAAGACAAGAAGAGCTCACAGCTCAGTTCAGGAGACAAGGTAGGCATCTGAACCAGGATCCAACATGGCACCAAGGTTGGAACTGTCAGACAGGGGATGTGAAATGACTGTTATTAACACCTTAGAGGTTCTAATGTGAAAGGTTTAGCATGTAGTAGCAGACTGGTAATTTCTAAAGAGAGACAGAAATCCTACAATCAAATAGAAACAGAAAAGACAAAGGATACAGTAACATAGATGAAGAACGCCTCAACATGCTCATCAGTGGATATGACACAGCTGAGGAAAGAGTCAGTGAATCTGAAGTTATAGCAATGGAAATCAGTTAAATGGAAATGTGATGAGAAATATAAAACAAATTTTAAAAACAGTACATCCAGGAGCTGTGGATAATATCAAATATTCTAAGACACATGTAGTTAGAATCCTAGGAAAAGAGAAAGACAGTGGAGTAGAAGAAATAGTTGAAGAAACAGCATCTAAGAGTTTTCTTAAATTCATGACAGACACCAGACCACAAATTCAAGAAACGCACAAAACACCAAGTAGGATAAACATGAAAACAACGTAAAAGAAGCAAACAGGCCAGGCACTGTGGCTCATGCCTGTAATCCCAGCACTTTGAGAAGCCAAGGTGAGTAGGTCACCTGAGGTCAGGAGTTCGAGACCAGCCTGGCCAACATGGCAAAACCCTGTCTCTACTAAAAATACAAAAAATTAGCTGGGCAGGGTGGTATGCACCAGTAATCCCAGCTACCCAGGAGCCTGAGGCAGGAGAGTCCCTGGAACCCCAGAGGCAGAGGCTGCAGTGAGCCAAGACTGCGCCCCTGGACTCCAGCCTGGGCAACAGAGGAAGACTACTTCTAAAAAAGAAGAAGAAAAAGAATAAAAAGAAACAAACAAACCTAGACATATATTCAAGTTTCTGAAAACTAAAAGCAAAGAGAAAAATCTTGAAGGTAAAGAAAAATGACATATTACCTGTGGAGAAAAAAGGCTAAGAATTACAACAGACTTCTTGTCAGAAACAATAACAATGGAATGATATACTTAAAATACTGGAAGAAAAAAACATCAGCCCAGAATTCTATAGCCAGTGAAAATATCCTCCAAAAAAAAAAAAAAGACTTTCACAGCAAACAAAAACAGACATAATTCATCCTACCAGACTCCCTTCACAAAAAACTTTAAAGGGACTTATTCTGGAAGAAAGAATATGGCATTGGTTAGAAAACTGAATCTACACAAAGAAATGAAGCATGTTGGCAATAGAAGAAGTGAAAGTAAATTTCTTCTTTTCCTTATTTTAAATTGCTCTAAAAGATAGCCAAAAATGTAAAACAGCAATGGCAACAATAGATTGTGTATTTACAACTTATGTAAAAGTAAAAAAAAGTGACAACAGTGGCACAAAAGATAGGATCAACAATTGGGAAGAAAGCTGTTTGCGCTAGATGTAAAGTGATTTAATAGTATTTGAAGGTAAACTCAGATCATTTAAAAATGTATATTTTAAACCCTAGGGCAATCACTAAATATATATATATATATATATATATATATATACATACATACATATATATATGTATATATATACATACATATATATGTATATGCGTGTGTGTGTGTGTGTGTGTATATCTCTGTGTGTGTATCTGTGTGCAACTTGTTACACACACAGGAGTCTATTTTGAGAGATAAAATAGACTGGGCAAAGATTTCTTTCAATTTAATCTAAACAGGCAAGGTAGGGTGAGAGGTGCAAAGAGTGGGCAGAACCACTGGGTTAAATTCAAATGTATTGTGTCAAACCAGTGTCCACAACTACCTAATTTTTCCTTAGCTTGTGCAAGAATCCTTTTGTTATTAGAAAGTGCACTCATGGAATGAATTCTCTGAATAATTTCACTTATCTTTCAGTTCTATCACAAGTCTTCCAAGTCAACAGTGGTCAAGCAGTTTCATCAAAAATACCAGATAGATATATTTGGCAAAAGTTTGTTGACCAAAGCAAAACCTACATTATGTAGGATATTTATTAATGACAAGCTACAATATGCCTTATATTGTGTATTACACTGATGGCTTTTATCTGTTTAATCCATCTTCTGCTTCTAAACAATAAAAAATTACCAAGTATAGAAATAGACATGCACAAAATTATCTTCTTACTGATGCAACATTCACTTCTCTAAACTTATTAATCCATTGATCACTCATGACAATAAAGAAAAAGAGGGAGGAAGAAAATAAAATGATTTCACCATCAGGGTTGTCAGAATTATTGAAATAGAAACTCGAAGTGCTCTTATCAAATTTAGAATAGCAATTTCCTTTCGAAGAAAATGGACATTTATTCATCAGGAGACTTCATCAACAGGAGGAACCATATACATATGGCCAAGGCATTGACTCCCTTATAATGAGAATTTGGAATTCTGGTTGCCATGTAAGCCGTGTCCAAATTTAAATCACTTTACCAAAAGAAGGAAAGTTCTCAAGAGAAACCAAACTGAAAGCACTAAAATACAACCATGCAACTGTAAATTTTTGCATGGAAACCACTTCTCCAGATGGCTGGGGCTCTTGAGTACAGCGTCATTACTCCAGAGGCTAATTTACTGTCTATATGAACTTCAGAATGGTTCTTCTTCAATGAAAGTTAAACTTTCTCAACATTGGCCATTAATTATGTTTTCCAAAGAATTTCTGGCCTTTTTAAAATAATAAAATTAATACCAGAAGAAATACACATTAAATGTTTTAAATTCTTGCTTTAAAGAAGTAAATTTTTAATTTAAATAAAACTTTCTAATCTAAAAAAATGTATGAATAGATACAAGGAAAATGAAAGCTAACCAAAGGTCCACAGTGTTGAAACTGAGTACTTCTAGTAAAGGAGGTATTCCACGTGCCTGCACAAGTGTCGATGGCCTGGCTGGTGGCAATGGTGATGGGAATTCGGAGCCTGATGGTAATTGTCTTTGGGGCAGAGCAGAGGCTTCCACTCCCTCATTCAGCCCTGCACCCTGCTGAGAAAAGTCCCCACAAACATGCCCTGAAAACTCCGTCTGCCACACACTGGGCTAGGTGCTAGAGCCCCGACCATGAAAAGGAAACTATTCTTGTTTTAAAGAGATCCCATTCTGAAGAAGAGGACAGATTGATCTAGAGGTGACAAAAGATGGCATTTTAAGTAAATTTCAACAAGCCTCCTGCCCAGTTACTTTTCTAATGAACCAAAAGAACTCAACATAGACAAAAGGAAAAATCATCACCTACATGGAGCTAGGAAAGTCTTACCTCATTCCAAGTTCTCTGAAGACTAACCCTCAGATGCACCCCAGTTGAAACTGAGCTCAGAGACACAAAGTCAGCACAAAGTCAGCCACCCCAGTGGGGCTGTGTTGTGGGGCTGACAGGAAGGCACCCTGAATGTCCAGTATCTCCCAGCATGGACTGGGGAGGCCCAGAGGCTGGACCTGATTTGGGGCAGGAGGGTAAATCCTCTGTTGTAGCTTCTCCCACAGGCATGGGCAGCAAGACTGAAGCAGAAACTATTTATCCAATAGAGTTTTTAACTTCACAGACGGGCTGAGGTCAGGCGACATCTAACTTTATTGCGATAGGTAACAGGCAACTCTGTAGGGAAAAATATACTGAAGTCAAATCACAGAAAGTTCAGAGCCACAGGCAGTTTTCAAATCTGACTTCTCACCAAGGTGCCAAATGTTATACAACATTGTAACATATCTCGTTTCACTATGTGAAGTTTAAAGTCAAAATTTTGGTTTAAAAACCAACATTCTTGTTTCTAAATTACTGGTGGCGGTTTTTTAGGTGGCAGAACACAGACTATAGTTCAAAACATAGAAAAAATTAAAAACCAAAGAAGCTTTAAACTAGAAACACCAACGCTAAGTCTTACAGTGTATATCTTCTGCAATAAATATGAATGTAGAAGCCTAACCCAAAGAAGAAGCGCCAGCAGTTAGGACCAAAACAAAATAACCTAATTCCAGGTTACTTGCATTCTACAAAACATGAAATTAAAATAAAGGAACTTAGAAAGACTGAAAGCAGAATGATGAGCAAAAATATTCCAATTCAATGTAAACAAATAGAAAATCTGGGTGTCAATATTATATGCAGGTACATTCATGACCAAAAAACATTGAAATTGTGTTCAATATAAAAAACATTGTATTTGATATAGATGTTCAACATAAAATATAAAATATTTTATAATATTTATTCCTCAATTGATTTAAAGATATAGCTGTCAGGAACCTTTATTTACTACATAGCATCATCGTATTAATAAATGTAGCAAAAACTGAAGCACAAAATCATTAGAAGACTAGTGTAGCTCTCTCACTGAATCCTATATGTCAAGAAGTTAAGGAAGAGTGAAAGATAGAGATCCCAAATAATCCCATTAAATAGACTGATTGTATGGATAACACACAAATATTTATATAAACATGTATGACATTTTACATATGTCCCCATGCCTTGTGAACAGAAAATTTGCAGCCTTTTCTACTGTTCACAAAGAAAACTTCAAACTCAAAAGAAAAAAGGAAAAATAACAAAAACCATCTTCTTTAACATCAATAAAGGAAAACTAAGAATACATAATAAAAGTTTACTCATTGCAATAATAACACAGAACAATTCTGAAATTTTAAAATCTCTTCCCTAAACAACACTTTAGTGAAAGAAAAACTGAAAGCCCCTCATGAAATTTCCTTAAAATCGAAATTTCTTTTCAAAATCTTTGGAATACTATTAAAGCTGTGCTTATAAAAAAAATATATAGTCATTAATATTTGGTAAAAATATTTAGTAAAAATATTAATCAATAAAAAAATCAACTTAATATTTTACATAAATTCTTTTAATTAAGGTCATTCAAAAGAATATTAAAAATAGAATCAGAAGTGACAAAGGAAAAGCCTCGCAAATTCCCCATGATGTAAAAGGTATGTCTTTGATGGGGGAGGAGAATGGAACAGAATGAAACTGAATGGAGCACAACAAAATATTAATTAGCCCAGTCAAGGAAAACAAAAACTCGTAAAAGAACAAGAAAAAGAAAAAGAAAGGAAGAAAAGAGAGAGGGAAGGAGGCAGGGGGCAAAGATACAGAGAATCAGAAAGCACAAATAACCAGAGAGCGAAAAAGAAGAAAACAGAGTTACATAAACATATTAATGACTCTGATAACCTGAATGAAATGCACTATTTTCTAGGAACATGCAAATGATCTAAAGGGACTCAAGAAGAGATAGGAATGCCTAAATGGCAAATCAAACAGTTGTAAAAGAACTACAGCCCTTGTGTCAGTTTGCTGAGAATTATGGTTTCCAGATTCATCCATGTCTCTACAAAGGACACAAACTCATCGTTTTTGATGGCTGCATAATATTCCATGGTGTATATGTGCCACATTTTCCCTGTCCATGGTATAATTTCATTTGTCTATTTTAACTTTTGTTGCCTCTGTTTTTGTGGTCATATCCAAA
>CAUYQU010076189.1:0-40995 GCA_963574635.1 Cheracebus regulus | reverse complement strand
TAGTCAAATAATACAAAATTTCAGTCAGGAGGAATAAGTTTAAAGAATTTATTGTACATCATGACATCGTGGTGAGTGTAGTTAATAATAATACATTGTATTCTTGAAAATTGCTAAGAGAATAGATTTTAAATGTTCTCACTACACACATGAAAGGTAAGTATGTGAAGTAATATATATGTTAATTTGCTTGATTTAGCCATATCACAATGTGTGTGTGTGTGTGTGTGTATAAACACCATGCAATACCATATACACTTTTTGTCAATTAAAATATCAATTGCAATACAAAATAAGTAAAAAATTAATCTTAGGTCTTTGAGGCTTAGAAAGCCTCAACTTCAGTGAAGATAAAAAAAGAAACAAAATTTCTTAAGACCAACTCTAATACAGGTCTACACAGAGAAAAGAATCCTGGGAAATATAATTTTACTTGCATTTTAGACATAGTTAATGGGCAGTTAGGATTAGCACTCTCTACTGTATAACTCCAGAGCTTAAGATAGAGTTGATTTATAGATAAAATAAATTAAAAGTCAGAAAGGCCCACTAACTTACATCATCCCCTCTCAATCCCAGCACAATTTATTGAATAGCTACTATGTGTCCAGGATTTCAATGCGTGTTGGGAAAATAAAGGGAAATGCGAGCCAGTCTCTGTTATTGTGCTTATCGTTTTCATAATTATTCTTTGGACAATTTATTTTACTACTGTTTTTCAAAGCAAATCTACTGCAGCCTTGTCAGAAAATCTCTACTCATGTTGATTCTGGTCTTCATGCTAACACCAGATGCATATACCAGACCAAGGAGTAAAACTTCCCATCATGCATCCAACTCATTCTTTAGGATCTTAAACCCATATTTAAAATCTATGTGCTTTTATTTTATTTAAACGTTTTTTATTTTGTCCTTTCATTGTATTTCTCTGTTAAGTCATTATTCCTAACACATTTGCCAGTAGAACATCTGCCCTTGGGAAAAGAATCCACTTTAGTCCTACTTCCCCATTATACATCACTGGAGCAAAATCTAAGAGAGGAATAGAAAAAGCATTGAGACATCAAAGGCTTAGGCTTGTGAATTATAGAATATTGTCTGTCATTCTGAAGGATCCCATTATGACACTGAAGTGGAAATACCCTCAGTATGTTATCAAAATTTCACTCATTTTAGTTTCTGTTATTCAAGAGGACAAAGAATTAAAGTACGCATGTCGGGGATGCATCAAATTGCAAATGTTCTTCAAGGATAAATCAATATTATAGGGTGACCATTCTGCAGGAAAAGTAAAGAGATATGTAAATATGAATAAGTTATTTTTTGTCAAATAAACATTTAAAACTCATTTTCCTGAGGCTGTGATCTCTTAGAAAGTGCTTTCTGTCTAGCCATTTTCTAAGTCACTACCATAGGACTGTCCTCATCCTGGATTATTCCCATTCTTGTTGCCTCCAGTGGCATCTGCTCAGGTTCTTTAATGTAGAAAGCCCTACAGAATGCAGCCAGGCAAGATTAAAGGTCTCCCCTGACGTGGAATGAAGGGGAATTATACAGTTTGCTAGAGAAAAGATAATAAAGGAGTGAGTCTATAGACATACTTTGATGAATTATATAGAGGCAATTTTCTGACATTAGTAATGTAGGGAAGAAGACAATGTTTCTGATATATAGATGTAAATTCATCATCCAGACTCCATTAAAGAGAACTACAAAAGATCTGTTGATTTGAGTATTGCTTACAAGAGCTATCAGGTAATGGTTGCAGGCCCCTTGCATGAAACTTGGACACTGCAGTAGTTGAAGGCTCATTTGGATGAAACAGCTACCTTTCCAGGAATGTTATAAACAGTAAGAAGACACATGGCAAATTCAGTCACCTGGATCTTTGACTGTAATACCAGACCAATGGTTTGGCATTACATACCAAAATAAATATTTCACAAATATTGCCTTTGACCACTGAATTATCTTGTGCTACAGTGAAAGGCAATGATTACATCTTAAACAAAGAAATAAATATTCATTGAGAATTTTCCTTTAAGAAATTACGGATCTGCCTCTCCTTCTCATACCCCATTCCAGAAAGGATAATCGTAGATAGAAATTATATTTTATAGGTGCAATACAAAGAAGTATCTAACTCTCAGACCAACTGTAATAATGCCTTCTTTTCTTTATTTTATTCTCGTTATCAGGAAAAAAAAAGAGCATTATCTCCATGACTTCTTAATATTTTGTTGTGTTTTATCTGCAACCTGTAAAGCCACTACCTGCTTTTATATAAAATAATGAGAAGTCCTTCTTCTATGCCCAGATGTTTGCTGTTTTACAGGAACCCAGTATCCTTTACTCACCTCCCATCCCACTTCTCTGGCAACCCTTTTGATGTTTGTTCATTTTACAAAAAGAAACCCTCAGGAGTCCATGCGAGAGCATCAGATTTAATCACTTTATGCAAAGTCAACATAGAAGTCCAGACAGCAAGTTGAAAACCCTGTATTTCTTAATTCAGTATCTTGCTAATTGGTACATTTTGTAAACTAGAACATAGGCAGTGGTAGTTCTTTTCTTAAAGTTCCCAAAGAATGAGAACATTATAGACTCACTTGAAGTGACAAAGCAGTGTGCTCAGCATTCTTACATCCAACCTAACTCTGGGCCCCTTTTTCTTAATGTATATGAGGCTACTGAAGCTCTTTCAACCTTATCAGTGATGAAGGATTCCTCTGAGAGCTAAAGAGAAATTATGAGCCCTTTGCTCAGAAAAACGTCCATCTGAGTACACACACAAATTAAACACATTTGTGTCCAGGTGTGGTGGCTCACACCTGTATTTCCAAGCACTTTGGGAGGCTGAGGCGGGCAGATCCCCCTAAGTCAGAAGTTCAAGACCAGGCTGGTCAACATGGTGAGACCCGATCTCTACTAAAAATACAAAAAGTAACCAGATGTGTTGGTGCACACCTGTAGTCCCAGCTACACGGGAGGCTGAGGCAGGAGAATCGCTTGAACCTGGTTGCAGTGAGTCGAGATCATGCCACTGCACTCCAGCCTGGGTGACAGAGCAAGACACTGTCTCAAAAAATAAATAAAAAATAAACACCTCCTTTGCATACAATGTCAGGGAATACATAGTCTCCCTGGTGCCCACTCATTAACTCCCCAGGGTTCCACAAAAGGCTAAAAATCCCTTATCTGTAGAATAAGTACTGTGGAAAGTTCCGATTTTTGAATTACAACATACGTTTCAAAAAGATATACATTTACATAGAAATTATAATAAAACCTATTACAATTAATATATTAAAATGAGTGAGAAGTGGCTTAGAAATCAACAAAGGTCAAGCTGAAGATATTTAATGGAGAGAAACCTAAAACTTAGGTACTAATAAAGTACTAACATTGTTTGAGTCCTAATTATTTCTCATCTGAATTGATAACTCTGCCTTTGGAGTAACCATCATTTATTATTTTTGAAACAGGTATGGGGATAATTTTTAATAAAATAGTGTCATTCTCAGCCTCAAATCTTCAGCCTCCCTTTTGCACACAAGGAGAGCAGAACATGAAAAAACTCTCACAGACGGGTCTTTGCCTTCCTTTGCAGAATCATACATTATCACAATGTCCCCTAAAGGACACTGTGCATTTCCAAGTCATTTCAAAATATTTGAAATTCATCAAGGCTGACAAATTCTCTCACATTTCCGTGATATTTTTAAATGTTACCCATCTATCCTGTAATGTCTCCTTCTCTTCCTTCACTGACTGACAGGTACATATCCACCCAGAATGCCTTTTTCTGGGAACTCTTATTGCTACTTTCACCATACTCTCAGTTTACTTAATATTGAATGCTTATTGCTTAGTTTCTCATTCTCCAAATTTCTGATCATACAACGCATCAAGGAAGACTTTTGATTTTGCATCTTTATCATACAAACACATATACCAAAAACATACATTTATTACTATGTCAAAGCATTTTGTTTAATTTAAAAGTTGCACAAGAAAATTAATGTTAAAGGATTCATGAATATAAATCAGGCAGTCATCAGGGAAATGCAAATCAAAACCACAGTGTGATACCACTTCATACATACCCATTAGGATGACGATAATAAACAGGTAGCTGCAAGTATTGTCAAAGATACAGAGAAACTGGAACTCTCATCCTTTGCTGGTAGAAATGTAAAATGATGAGGCCACTTGGAATATAGTTTGGCAGTTCTTCAAAGGTTAAGTATGCAGTTATCATTCCTAAGTACACACATGGAAAATTGAAACCATATGTCCATATGAAAAACCTTATGCATGAATGTTTATAGAGATATTATTAGTAATAGCCAAAAAGTGGGAAAAAGTCCAAATGACCATCAACTGATGAATGAATAAATCCACTGTGGTATTTTCAACAGAATATTATTTAGCAATAAAAAGGAATAAAGTACAGATGCATGTTACAATGTGAATAAACCTTAAAAATATGTGAAGTAGAAGATGCTGGTCACAAAAGACCATATACAGTATGAGTTCATTTATGTGAAATATCCAGTATAAGCAAATCTATAGAAATAGAATGTAGCTAGAGGAAGAAAGTTGTTTAGCGATTATCTAGGTCTGTTTCAGGGATGGAGGTAGGGTTAAGGAAAACAAACAGCAGCTACAAATAAGTAGAAAATATATTTTTGGGGTGAAAATGTTCTAAGATTGATTGTGGTCATGGTTGCATAACTGTGAATATACTGAAAATATTACACCTTGAATGGGCGAATTACATGATGTATGAGTTATATATAAAAACAATTAAATTAAAAATAAATTAGGATTAATAGGGCCAGGCATGGTGGCTCACACCTATAATTCCAGCACATTGGGAGGCCAAGGTGAGCGGATCACCTGAGTTGGGGAGTTTGAGACCAGCCTGACCAACATGGAGAAACCCTGTCTCTACTTAAAATACAAAATTAGCCAGGTGTGGTCATGCTACTTAGGAGACTGAGACAGGAGAATCGCTTGAACCTGGGAGGTGGAGGTTGCGGTGAGCCAAGTTTGTGCCATGGCACTCCAGCCTGGGCAACAAGAGGGGTGGGGGGTGGGGGCGGTGAAGGACAGGATTTCTATTATATCAATAGGCTACCCCTGGAATGTATATACCACAATCTTCAACTTTTACAATTAGTAACTGCTTCTTTATGTGATTCTTCTTCAGGATATAAGATCCCAGAGCACAGCAATTTTATTTCACACTTTAAATTCCTTAAATTTAGATCATCTAGTAATATAAATACTTAATGAGTATAGAATGAATTTATTGGTTGATTAAGTAACCAAAGAGCTAAACTTTTTCCTGCTCTAGAATTTGGCAAAATCTAAATATTGCAGCTTATTTTCTGAAATTGTTTAAAAAGATATATTACACAAAATGTACCATTTTAATCATTTTTAGGTACACAGTTTGATGGCATGAAGTGCATTTACAAAACTGAATCTCTGTACCAACTAAGCAATAAATTCTTGTTACTTTTCCCCTTAGTTCTCATCTACCACCCTTCTGCTTTCTCTTTCTGACTTTACTCAAAATACTTCATTTGGTGCTATTATGCACATTTGTCCCTGTCTGACTGGCTTGTTTAACTTTTCTTAGTGTCTTCAAGGTTCATTCACATTGTAGCATGTGTCAGAATTTCCTTCTTTTCTACGGCTGGATAATAGTCCACTGTATGTAACTACCACATTTTGTTTATTTACTCATCTTCTGACAGACACTTAGGGTGCTTCCACCTTTGGCTTTTGCTAATAATGCTGCAGTGCACATGGCAGTACCCATGTATCATAGCGTCCCTGATTTTAATACTTTTGGTTATGGGGTGAAAATTCTGGGTCATGTGGTAATTCTAATTTTCATTTTCTTACATTTTTTATTATTTTACTTTAAGTTCTGGGGTGCATGTGCAGATCTTGCAGGATTGTTACATAGTTATACACATGCCATGGTGGTTTGCTGCCTCCATCTCCCCATCACCTACATTAGATATTTCTCCTAATGTTATCTCTCCCCAATCTCCTTACCCTTTGCTACCCCTCCCCAACCCCCTACCCCCAACAGACCCCAGTGTGTGATATTCCCCTCCCTGTGTCCATGTGTTCTCATTGTTCAACACCCGTTTATGATGAGAACATGCTGTGTTTGGTTTTCTGTTCTTGTGTCACTATCCATGTCCCTGCAAAGGACATGAACTCATCCTTTTTTTAGCTGCATAATATTCTACACTGTATATGTGCCACATTTTCCTTATCCAGTCTATCATTGATAGATATTTGGGTTGGTTTCAAGTCTTTGGAACCAACAGCACTGCAATGAACATACGTGTACATGTGTTTTTATAATACAATGATTTATAATCCTTTGGGTATATACCCAGTAATGGGATTGCTGAGTCAAATGATTCTAATTTTCATTTTTTCAAGGAATCACCATACTGCTTTCCATCCTGCCTGTACCATTTTCATTCCCAACAGCAATGTATAAGGGTTGCAAGTTCTCCATATTCTCACAAACTCTTGTTATTTTATGTGCTTTTTTAATGATAACAATCCTAATGGGTATGAAGTAGGATCTTATGATGGTTTTGATTTGCATTCCCCCATGATTAGTGATTTTGAGCATCTTTTTGTATCTTCACTGGACATTTCTATGTCTTTAGAGAAACAGCTAATCAAGTCCTTTGTCCACAAAATAGATCCACAACCTTTTAGTTCCTAAGAGATAAACTATAAAAGAAGAAAACACAGGGGAAAGCTTCATGTCATTAGATTTAGCAATGAGATCCTGGCTATGACACTAAAAACACAGGCAACCAAAGAAAAAAAATAAACAGATTGAACTTCATGAAAACATGTAAAAATTGTGCATCAAAAGACAATTATCAACAGAATAAACAGGCAACCCACAGAATGGGAGATAATATTTGTGGTTCGCACATCAGAAAATAGGTTAATATCCAGAATATATAGAGAACTTGTGATATTCAACAATAAATTGTGTTTTTACTGTCAGACTAACGATAACTATCAGAATATTTTAATATAATTCCTCACAGCAGCTGTACTGCATTTTTTAATTCTCTCAACTCATACTGGGAAGCCTGAACTTATGTGTGGGTGGAATCTAAATTCTGAAGGCCGGAAGTATTGAAGGCATAACTAGAATAAGAAGCTGTATTTCCTTTGAGTTTATTTTTCAATTTTCATTTTCTCTCTAGTATTACAAATTAGCGGATGAGGAAAACAGTTCTCTGTGTTCACGTGTGTGCATTTAGAAATAGAGCAGCCATTGTTATCAGCTAGATAGTGAGCTTTTAAATAAATTAGTGAGAAGAGAAGCAGGGAAGTCCAAATAAAATCTACTCAAAGTGCAATTGTGATGGGGTTGGGGTTGGACTGAAATATGGATTCCTAATACTCTTTTCGCTATTAGGCACACTGACAAAAATTATCAGATTATAACCAGAGGACATTTTGCGGGAAAGGGCAAGAGAAGAGAATAGCCACAGATGGAAATTGCCACCCAATTTTTGTAGTACAGTAGTGATAGAGACAGAAGGGCAGCAAAGGGGAATTTAAATAATGTAGGAACAATGCTGAATTTGGGTTCTGATTCAGGCAAGAGGAACTCTGGCCTGCACGCCTACTTTTTTATCTTTACCATGGCTGGACTTTCAGAAAGACAGACCTAGTCACACGTCTCCCCATCCCACCTTCTTCATCTGTCTCATCCCTCCCATATGCCTTCTGCTAGAGAACACCTAGCAAAATGCCTCTCCTACACAAGCAACAGTTATTCATCTACTAAGGTAAGGAATGTCAACATTGTATTATCTATTGTGTGAATTATCGAACAAGGATGGAAGGGAAATTAATGAAGCAATGGAAAACCTGAAACTTAGAGTGATAATTTCCTTCCCCCTTGACAAGGGAAAACAGGATGTTAGGGCTTAGCAAATCGGGTGTATCCATGCTTTGATCTTTATCTTGTAGATTCTTTTACATTATGAATCCTAGAATAGTGGCAATTGGTAGCTTCTACAAAGAGAAATTTACTGCCAATGAAGTTAAATGTCTGGGTATAATATCAAACAATCCGAACTTCAGAATCATTATATTCTCATTATATTCAGAATCAAATCATTCTTTTTTTATCTTATATATCAGAAATAATAAAGCTTACATATTTATCTGATATTCATAATGTTTTAATCTTTTAGTATTTTAACTAAATTCCCACTCAAATGAGTTAGTGAAAGATTGAAAAATTTCTATTTCATCTCCTCATTTTTGAGTGTTATTCATAACCAAATTAAACATGAAACACAATGGGCATCCTATTTTTTTTTTTTGAGATGGAGTTTTGCTCTGACACCCAGGCTGGAGCGCAGTGGTGAGATCTCAGCTCACTGCAACATCTACCTCCCTGGTTCAAGCAATTCTCTTGCCTCAGCCTCCCGAGTAGTTGGGATTATAGGCATGTGCTACTGTGCCTGGCTACTTTTTTTTTTTTTTTTTTGTATTTTTAGTAGAGATAGGGTTTCACCATGTTGGCCAGACTGATCTTGAACTCCTGACCACAGGCAATCCACCCGCCTCAGCCTCCCAAAGTATTGGGATTACAGGCCTGAGCCACTGTGCATGGCCGGCATTCTGTTTTTTAACATAACTACAGTGTTGACACTTCTGATTATTATTTCATAAAAAGAAAACTGAAGGCCCTGCTGGTGCAAAAGATGTGACCCTTTTTTTTTCCTAAGGATTAAAGACGATGCAAGTTTCCTTGTGGAAGAAGATTCTTTTCGCCACCAAGCTAGTATTAATTTCCTGTTCAAAAGGGGCTATATTGTCAATGTGACACTTTAATCAGCCCCCAATGTGACTGGGAAATGCCGACTTCACAATCAATGTCAATGTATTTCATGTCGTCTCAATACCTCTTAGTCATTTTGCTTCAGAAGTGTGTGAAGAGGGTCAATATATTTCATTAGTTTGTTTCATCTAAAGGAGAGTACAACATGAGAACTTTGATTATATTATAAGAATTGCCTTAATGTGACACCGATTCCCTGATTGTGCTATACCAGACATCAAGGGCTGGAGGACAACGAAATTATCTTTCACCCAAACATTCATCTAGCCACCACCAGCAAGATGTGCTGCAAATGAAAGAAGAAAATAAGATACAACTCAATTTACATAGTGGAGATGAGATTACGCTGTCATAAATGCATTGTAAAACAGGATCACGGAGCTTAACTTTGAACAGTGCCAGTGAATAGTAACAATTCTTTTTCACTGTCTAATTGTAGCAGTAAAAATATTTATGACTCTAAAATTTAATAGTTATTTTCATAGTAATGTCACATAATTAACTGCAATAGAATGTTTATGCATTCTTTCTCAATGGATTTTATAGCTTCATGACTATCAAACAAATATGAAGTGACTGCATTAGTCCCATCTAATTCTTCCTTTAAAATTTTTCAATGGCACTTTCATCCAACAATCCTTGTTGTTTACATTTTCCTCTGACCTCTTTTGGAGATGAAGAGGCTACCACCTAGCTACAAGTGGATCTTGTAGAGCAGCTATTCACTTTGACTTTTATTATATGATTTCGTATATGATTCCTTGTATGCTGCTTTGTTTCATTATTTAACTATCTGTACTACTTTAGAGAATAGAATTAAGTCAGGGTCTGAAGAATTATCAATAAAGCAGGATCCTTTTCTATGTCAATTTCTGAATGCGGAATTCTGTTTTGCTTAGACTCTGTTCTGTTATTGCACTCTAATATGTTCATTTGCCATCTACTCACCTGCAGATAGAATCATTCACAGTAAATATCCAGGATCTACTTTCTTATTTCTGACTTATATGCCTTTCAAATCTTGTTTGAGGTTGGCCATTGCTTCTTGGAGAAATACACACATCACTGCCCTTTATGCTATGTGCTGAATTTTGTGGCTGAGACTTGAATATTCTTTTTCCGAAAGACTTGTCTGGGGTTTGCCATGTCAGCACTTCCTGCTTTATATCATCATGCTAGAGAGTACCTAATCAGAACTTTTGGCCAAACCACAGTTTGTATCTCTTCTAATGTCTCTAGGTATTCAGGAGACAGAAGTCAGATAAACTTTTACTGCAATCACATTTTTCTTAATATCTTCATCCCATTTCTTAAGAAAAAGACTAACATAAAATACACTATATTCTTTCTTTAAAAAACAAGCAATGTTATTGACCTCTAACAAGTATTGTTTCTCTAAAATACTAAAAGAAACCCCATAAATGGAGCTTATCTTGGACTTAATGCATTAATATCACAAAATACAATTTTAAAAAGCCACATGTCGTTAAGGTCTTTTATGTTTCTTAGGCATTTTCATTTCACAAAGGAAATCAGCCTTTTTGCCAAGAAAAAGAGAATTATGCAGAATGAGATTTTATGTCATAATATTTTACTCCTATTCATAAATATTTTTTGAATTTTAAAGCCTGTTATAAAAAAGTCATTAGTAGTTCTGCTAATAACTATTATCTTTATTTTATCATGGAGCATAAAGATAGATATTGTTCACTAATGGTTATAAGGGAGCATAACCAAAGTAATTGTTAACACAGGATTCTAGTAAAAATGTCCATTAGGCAATGCTATACTTTAGATATTTGTCCCCTCCAAATCTCATGTTGAAATTTGATTCCCAAAGTTGGAGGTGGAGAGGAGAACTTTTTGTAACTATGGCTTCATTCTCCTGATTAAATATCACTCTTATGCTTATAGGACTTAATCTACTAATGACAGCCCTTTACTTCCTATCTATGCTAATCACAACACAATGAGGACACTTGCATATTACACTAACAGTATTAAACCTTCCTTTACATGAGAAAATACATTCATATTTATACATCTTGCACCTATCTTCCTATATCCTTAAAGGCTACAATTATGATGGGATTTTCATGCTGTAGCTATAGTTTAACCAAAACATTAGATTATAGACCTAATAATAGAAACCTGCAACTTCTTATCTACCGAGAAAGTATCCAAGAACTACTTACTCATGCCCCCATGCCTAACAACATGGCTTTCTTAACTTTTAAAGGATTAGAGTCATCCATTGATCTTAGGAACCAAAAACACTTGTACAACTACAAATAAAAGTAACAAGCATGTATTTTTCCACTATTGTAATAGCCCTAATCCCTCAATATTACTGATTATTACTACCTTAACCAACCCCTGCAAAAAAGGTTCATACTCAAATTATGTAAAAATATCTATCGCATGTGCCGTCATCATTAGCCTTATCCCTACCTCCCTAATGTGAAGTGTGTGAGTTATGGAGCTGTATCTCTCAGTGATAGATTGGTTAATGCCCTTTCTTGTTGGAAGGGAGTGCATTCTCCCTCTATTAGTTTTCTAAAGGCTCTCTAGAGAGCTGTTTGTTGAAAGGAGTCTGGCACCTAACCCCATCTCTCTTGTTTCCTCTCTTACCACATGATCTCTGCACAGCCAGCTCCACTTTGCCTTCTACCATGAGTGGAAGCAGCCTGAGGCCCTCATCAAAAATCAAGCAGAGGCTAGTGCCATGCAACTCATACAGCCTGCGGAACTGTAAGCCAAATAAGCCTCTTTCTAAAAATATATTACCCAGCTTCAGGTATTCCTTGATAGCAACAAGAAAAAAAATAGACTTAGCAACAAGAAAAAAAAAACAGACTAAGGCACTCAACAAGAACTACAAGATGAATATAGAAAGATATGGAGTCTATCTCAAACAGATACAAAGAGAGTATGCATGTGCTCTTGCATGCACAATACTTAGCAGTATGTTAGAGACATTATGAGTTCAAATGTCCGACTGCTAGTCACAAAATGCCTAACTAAAAATCATGTAAAGACAAAGTTTATTTTTCACACACAACAAGAAATCTGGAGATAAGTGAAATGAATGTGGAATTGTGACTCAAAGATAACTTTGTTCCTCTTTTCACATAGCCATCCTTATCGTGCTATCTGCAGCGTTGTCACATCAAGGATGCAAGGTAGTTCCGAGCATTTCATTCTCACACATCTTTCAAAGAAATAAGATCAACATGGATTTCTTCATGCACACCATTTCCTTTAGGCTTGAAAAAAATGCTTCCCAGAACTTCCCTGGCAGACACTCTTTTTACTGGGACTTGCTCACATAGCTAACCCCTGCCCCACAGGAATTTAGAGGAGTGGCAACAATTTTCTGCTTCTATCATGAGACAAAGTAAATAAAAGTGGTGGGAGATGGCCATTGGGTAGACAACCAACAGTGTATTCAACAACATGAAAGTTTATGCTCAGTAAAAGCTTAAATCTAAGAATTAAAATATAACTATTAGTTTATTAAATTTTGAGGGAGATCCTTTATAAATATAAAGCAAACAAAGTAATTATAGTCTTAATTTAGGAAAGATTGAATTTAGGGCAAGAATCCTTAAACAAGACAAATAAAAGCACTTTAAAATATTGAGGTTATATTTACACTGGAATGCTGTGCCAACTTTAAAAATAATGGGACACATCTATAGATTATTTTACAGAATCATTTCTAAAAATGTGTGTTTATAATTAAACACACATACATATTACTGATAACTGTTTAATGCCTGAGAGTATTAAAAATGTACAAACTCACATATAACTACATACACATTTATGCTTGCAAATGCATTGAAAGTTTTAAAAACATGCAAGACACTTATGACAGTTTCTGAGAATCTGGATGCCTGATGAGTAGGGGAAAAAGAGACTTGTTTTCCAATAAATATCCTTTTGTATCTTCTAAATTTTATGCCACATGGGTAGTTTACCTATTTTTATTTCTCATAATATATTTATGTAGAAATGTGTGTCTATATATAAATATCATAAACAGATGTAACCTTTTTATTTTAAAGGAGGGTAATAAGAAAAAGAGAAGAGTTGTATGGCACCAATAATAAGGAAACCATTACTTACTGTGCAAGATTAGAACAGGATCCAACTTAGACTATGACAAAATCTAAGTGATGAAAACACAGCATTGCCCACATGCTATATGATACAAAATAATTGGCCTAAAGTAGATTAATGATACATTTCCTTATTGATATCTTTAAGAGGATGTTGATTTCTGTTTGTGTATGCAAATATAGTTTATTATAATAAATATCTGCCTAGGAGGAATAGGAAGCATAAAGAGATCCTTTTATGATTTTATGCAGTGCTACCTCCTCCATCTTACCAGACAGAAAATAATAACAATGGTAATAATGATGATAATCAAAAATATTCTTAGTGGTGATGCAATATTCCTCAATTTTCTAACCATAAATAAGTCCTTAGGATTAAATAATTATAAATTTAAATAGAGAGGGTACAAATTTGGAATACTGAACTACACCAAAAGGAAAGCAACTTTCTTTATTCTTAGTTTTCTAGCATTAAGGGAAGCAACAATATGGCTGTGAAATAGCTAATCACACCTATGGAAACATTTCTGGCTTAGAGGTATTTTTTTCTCTTTACCTCTCCTTTCATTCTCTGAAATGATTAAAACAGGAGGTAATTTTAAACAAACTTTTCTTGAAACTGATCCTGGACAACAATTTTTGTCACTTGCAGGTCTTTCTGTTCTAGAAGTTAATCTAGTTATAAACTTGCCATATCTTAATATTGTTGGTACAGACAATACCACTCAGCAAATATATTTTAAACTCTCAGAAATTCAGTTACAAGATCAGTTACAACTTTTGCTATCAAGGGAACTTCCCAGGCATATTCTAGTTTGAAGATTCTGCCAAGAAATCTGAGCTCTGTTCAAGGATCTAGCTGTCATTTCATGAAAGAATCCTGGAATTTGAACAGTTTAAACAGAAAGCTTTATAACATCATCTTTTCCCATTGGGAATACACCTCCAAAGCCTCAGAATCTGATATAACATTCTCTGGGACTTCATTAAATTTTATTTCAAACATATTATATGTTTAAATATATATACATGTTTACCATGTGACCAATATTTTATATAACAGAAATACATTTAATGATAGCAGCAAAGAAGAATGAAATGAGCATATAAAATGGCCATATGATTTTATTTTTAAATTTGCTGCTTGAATGCCTGATTATTCAGTTGCATATTTCACTCATCCCCCACTTCAATTCTCAGTTTGTTATTGTAACTACAACTTGTTTTCTATTTAGTTACTTTAGAGTAGGCACTATTTTCAATCTTGGGAAAAAATTCTACAGTTTCTGTGACTTTGCAAAAGTAACTTAATTGACTCAGGATCTGACCTCCAAACTAGAGCAATGTGATTAAACTGAAGCAGAATACCAACAGCCTGAAATTCCCTTATAATCCTCCAGAGGCCAGATTTGCTGGTGCCCATATTGGCGTGTGGGCCAAGTTTGGGGTGAATTCTTTACTGCTTGATGAAAGAGAAGGATTGTTCAGTTGGCCAAGCAAGTCAATGAACACAGTATGATTGTTACACTAGGATCTTCCATCTAAGTCAATGGGGTTGTGTCTCCAACTAAAAGAAGGATGGGAACCCTCTTCTTGGAAAGACTTAAAAGTTGTTACATTTTTTAGAGAAAAGTAGATGTATTATTTATTCATAAGGCTAAACTTGTGATGAATGAGAGTAATTAATATGCTCCCTGGTTAGAATGGGTGGCAGAAAGAATTAGTTGAGGGGTTAAAAGAAAAGTTTATCTGTAACTCAGGAAACAAGGTTACCTGTAGTAAATTCAGTGTTTTGGTGTCTATTATTTGCTAGCTAAAGCATTTAGCACTAACTTTAGCATGACAAGTAGGAAGAAAATCCTTAATATTTATATTGCATTGATAAGAATATAAGGCTTATGGTAGGATTGATAGAATTCCATTTATAAAATGGCCTGTACAACATATATGTTTAGAACATCAAATGAATTAAATGCCTTCAGAGGGAGGTTGCTGCTGAGCATGACAGTGAATGAGCCACACAGTGCAGATTCATTGATTATCTTAAGAGTCAATAGCAGACCCAGCCTACTCTGAATAGATGTTCTCTACGACAAACCCTTTCAGGTCCATCACTAGCATGTCAGATAACTTTTGTGATGGCATTTTGAACTCTGGAAAAGAAAGACATTGTGGAAATTCAAGGTCAAGTCTTATTGTAGTTGTTATTACTGTAAAAAAAACCAATCAGCCAGAACAGATTACAACTGAATTTTTAGTTTTACTGAGAGTCATCTAAAATGCCTTTTTTTTTTTAAAACATCTGTAGTCTAAACATGACTTATATGCATTAACTGTTTCCTGTCATAGACATTGCAAGCAAAAGCAAAGTTTTTATATGGCTCATATATTTTATAAAATATCTTTTTTTATATGGCTCATATATTTTATAAAATATCTTTTTTTGTTGTTATTTTGAATGAAATAACATTAAGTGAAGAAAGGAAATTGGAATAAAACCAAGGTAAGCACTTTTCCCAATTCTGTCATTAGCTTGCTCTGTGATCCTGAGCTTTTCCTGTCTTGTGACTCAGTTCCCTTCTCTCTATAACTAAGAAAGTTACACTTGTCCTACCTACTTTCCAGAGCTGTCAAGAGCTTCACCTTTGCAAAGAAACATCCATACATTTTGGTTAGCCTACAGCATTATAGAAATTAATATTAAAGAATCCATGGTTAGAGAAAGCAGACTAAGATAAATATATGACAACCCTATATTATACCCTAAGCAGGGGCAAGTTTCTGTTTGATTCATTTTCAGTAGTTCTTTGCTGCAGCATTGAATTTTTAATAAGTTGTATCTGTTGCCTAAAAAGATAATTTGAGATTTGAATCTGCCAATAATCGAGGATTTAACCTAGATTTTAGTTTTTAAAAGTTTCTCTTGGCTGCCATGTAGTGAGTATCTTTTATGTCCTGGATATCATGCTACACAAACTTTCTTTAATTCTTATCCACAGTGGGAGATTAGAAAGAATCCTGATTTATTGCTTCTAATCAACAACGTAGAACTTTATTCTGGTTCTTTCCTGATACAAGTTAAGCAGTGTGAACCTTTGAAAGGTCATTATGCACCTATAGTTAACCTTCCAGCAACTGTCCTAGCCTTTAAATTTTAATTTATTAAGCAAACAATTAAAACAATGAAGATTAAGTTCTTTTAATAAAAAAGAACTTAATTGAGAATCTGCTCATGGTTAGACACTATGTCAACTGCTGAAGACAAAAATGAAGCACACATCACTCTTGAGGCTGCCTTTCTCTGAGAAAATAGAATGAGTAAATAAATAAACATGATACAATGATCTAACAGCTATGGCAGAATTATGACTACTGTACTAGAAGATCATGCACAAGGAAGAGACAAAGTCAGCTTGCAGTGTTAGGGAAAGTCTTCATAATGAAGAATATATTTGGTGGATGAAATAACATTTGTTATTTGGAGAAAGAAGTGTCATATCCAGAACCAATTTCCATGTGGATAGAAGCATCGACATAAAAATGTTAGTCTTTTCTTGAGAATGGTTGCAGTTCTATTTTGTCAGAGCTGTGGGCAGTGGGAGGAGGTGCAAGATGAAAATGGGTTTGGGCCATATTAAGAAGGACCTTCCATGCTATTCCCAGGAGTATGGCTTAAGATGCTAAAAGCAATGGGAAAATACTCAAGATTTCAAGTAGGAGTATGATATGATCTATTTTTAAAAATTTATATAGTATGTGCAATTGGTGGTAGAGTTAGGAAGATGTGGAAAAAATATACATTTTGGGACAAAAAAATGAGGGTCTAAACAAAAGTAGTTCTGAGACTTTTTAGAGTAAAGGCATAGTGATCCTTTTCTTCTAAGGGAGAGAGACAGAGGGAAGTTCAGGTGCCACAAACTGTTGGTTTAAGTGAGTACTGAATGATAATGACATTAACAGTAATAATGAAGGAAAATATGGGAAAGAAAATACTTCTTTGGGACTTAGTATCAGTGAAGCTGTAAAACATCAAAGTGAAAATGTCCAGGAAGCAAGTAGAAAACTGGATCTATAGCTCAAAAATAATAGATGATGCATCTTTGTTCATCAGCAGTAGCTGATGTTATTGAAACTGATGGAGGATACTGAAATCACCCTAAAACACGCTCCATTAACCTACAGAATAGTTTCGCTAACATATCAACACTTACTTTCTTCTCCAGTCTTCAATAAAAATGGTTTTTATGATACTAAGTTATTATTTTACAGGTGTCAACTATGACTAAGGTAATCCTAAAATTTAAAGTATAAATCAAATCAGGTTTGGTATTAATAAATATGCTTAAGAGATAGGTACAGACTGGGACTGTTCCTGACACGCTGAAACATAGGAGCATGCTAATTATTGTTCATCAACTTTTTATAACCCTTTACCATCTAGAAGATCACATGCATGCCATCATTAGCTTGAATTCTATGCACTCAATTTTGCTCATTTCTGCAAATTACATTTTTTCCAGATCGACTTGTTCCTTTTTAATAGTAAGTATCCTTTTAGTTTCAGTCCCAGAACTCTAGGGCTTGAATTAGCATGTTGTAAACTGTGCCTTAATCTTTACCATTGGTAACTGTTTATTGCTCTGAGTGTGGTCTTTATCAAGAAATTATTCACCGTTGAAAGTTAAATATATATGAAGTTAATTTAATTTAAAAGTAACTTTATATATAAAGATTATTGAGCATAATTGATTTAAAGTGTTACTGAAAGCAAAGAGGTCCTTCACTTAAAATTTCATGACTGGACTTTCTGGACCTGCATGTTAGAAGCTCGAAATTTGTCACACTATTACAATAAGTAAGAAAATAAACAAACTAAAAAACTGCAACTCTTCTTAAATTCATCAGAGAAGTAAGATCACAGGGAATATTTCTGCTTGTACAATTTAGAAAGGCAGATGGGCAAGTAAAGAGAATGATAATTTATTAGAGGAGAATCCCATGAACAGAAACCTTCATGGAAACACCTGCCTCGGTAGGAAAACCTAAACTATGATTGATGGATTTTTGGAGACTCGGTGTAGATAACTCTGAGGCTTAAAAATCATGGGATGAACTCAGTCATAGGGGGACCCCCACACAGTAAATATCAGAGAAAAATCTCCGTAAGTGTCCAGCAGGAGGAGGGAAAAAAATTATTGTGAAATATGCCAGAGCATCCTGTTCTTCTAAACGAGGCCTGCCCTCCAAGAGAAACTATTTTAGGAGAGTCCAAGCTGCTGTGGCTTTCTCAGAGACTAACCTACTTCAGGGAAGAAAAATAACCAATTCCAGATGTAGATGCCTGCTACATCTTTCCATGTGGGGAAAGGAAAATATTCAATTTTAGCTCACTCTAGCCATTCTGCCCATCTAAGAAGAGAAAAGTCCTGATATTTACTAGCGAAATTCACAATCAAGGACACAAGCTCATCTAAAGGCTGAGATCAAATCATAGGACTATAATATACTTTTCCACACATCTAACTACTACATTTAAAAAGACATATTTGTTTACTCTGATTCCTTTTTCCCCTAAAACACCATGTTTACTATTCAATAAAAAATTGCAATGCATACTAAAAGAAATACACAGTTTGAAAAGATTGAACAAGCATCAGGACCAGAGTCAGATATGCAAGGAATGTTAGAATTAACCAACCAGAAATTTAAACAAACAAACAAAACTATGGGTAATGGGCTAAGGCTTTTTATTTGAAAAGTAGACAACATGCAGGAAAAGATGTAAAATGTAAGCAGATGCCTTATTAGTGTCCTCTAGATTAGTACCCTCTTCTAGGAGTGAGTTCTCAGTCTCATGGGACTGAATAAGTTACTGGAAAGTGGGTTGTTATAAAAGTGAGTTTGGCTTATTAGACCCTCTCTTCTTTCCTCTCTTATCTGCCCTGTGATCTCTTTGCATATGCCCACTCTCTTTCTACTTTCTGCTATGAGTTGAAGCATCAAGAGGCCCTCTCCATGTACAGATGCCCAATCTTGAAATCTGAACCATCAGAACTGTGAGTCAAATGCATATATTTTAATTATAAATTACCCAGTATCTGGTGTACTGTTATAGCAACAACAATAAAAAAAAAAAAAAAAAAAACTAAGGCGTGTGTCAATAAAGCTGGGAATTTTTTAAAAAAAATATTTTGAACTAAATGAAAATGAAAATGAAACTTATCAACACTTGTGAGATACAGTGAAAGCAGTGCTTAGAAATTTATAGCATTAAATGCTTTTATCAGAAAATAAAAACCATCTTAGATCAATGCTCCAAGTTTCTACCTTAGGAAATTAGAAAAAGAAGAGTAATTAAATCCAAAAAGTAAGCAGCAGAAAAGAAATAATAAAAATTAAACCAGAAATCAGTGAACCAACAGAAGATTGATAGAGAAAATCTATAAAACCAAAAGCTATTTACTTGAGTAGATCAATAAAATTTATAAACTTTTAGCCATGATAACTATGGGGGTGAAGGGTAAGAGAGAAAACACAAAACACTGATATCAGAAATAAAAGATAAGTCATCACTGCAGACCCCATAGGCATGGAAGGGATAATAAAGGAATACTGTAAACAAATCTAATTTCAGAAATTTAGAATTTCACAAATTTGAAAAACTAGATGAAGTAGACCAATTCCTTGAAAAATACAATCTGCAAAATTCATATAAGAACAATCTGAATAAACTAATATCTATTAAATAAATTTATGAAACATTAATAAACTTCCAAAACAGAAAGCACTGGGTTCAGATAAGTTCACTCGTAAATTTCATCAAATATTTCAGAAGAAAATTGTACCAATTCTCTATAATCTCTTCAAGAAGATAGAAAAAGATGGAATACTTCCTAAATCATTCTATGAAGTCAACATTAACTAATATCAAAACCAGCCATAGGTATTTTTAAAAAAGAAAATATCAGGCTAATATCTTTCATAAACATAGATTCAAAAATCCTCAGTAAAATGTAAGCAAATTGAATTCAACAACGTATAAAAGGAATTATACCCACAACCAGATATGTTTTATCCCAAGTATGCAATGCTAGTTAATTACTAGAAAATAAATTATTGTAATTCATCATATCAAAAAGTAAAAAAAGAAAAAAGAAGCACACAAATAAATAGATGAAGAAAAAGCATTAGGAAGAAATAAAAGAGTTTGCAGATAACATTATTTTCTATGTATAAAGTCTGGAAGAATCTAAGAAAACATGTGGAAATACAGGCACTTATAGCAAGGTTGCAGAATACAATTTGTATTCAAAAAGTCAATTGCTTTTTTATATATCAGCAATAAACAAATGGAACTTGAAATTAAAAACACAATATTATTTGCATTACCATTCCCAAAATTAAATACTTAGGTATAAATCTAACAAGATATGTATTTAATCTTATGAGGCATAATATAAAACTTTAATAAAAGCTATCAAAGAAAAACTAAACGGAGAGAGAGTTCACGTTGTCACTAGTTATACTCAATATTGTCAAGATATCAATTTTTTCCAAACTGGGTCCATAGAGTCAATATAATTGCCACCACCAAAATCTCAAGTTATTTTCTGAATATTGACAAACTGATCTCAAAGTTCATGTGGAAAGGCAATAAAAAAAATAAATAAAACAGATAGCCTACCCAATAGTGAAGGAAAATAAAGTTGGATTACTGACCCTACCTGACTTCACGATTTAGTATAAATCTTTATTAATCAAGACCGTGAAGTGTTAGTGAAACAACAGACAAATAGATCAATCGGACAGAACAGAAACCCCAAATGTGCATCCACATCAATATATTCAACTGATCATTGACAAAGGAACAAAAGCAATGCAATAGTCATTTCAACAAATGGTGAGACAATTGAACATTCAAACGAAAAAATAAAGGATGGGTCTAGATCCAGACCTCCACACCTTTCACAATAATTAGCTCATAATATATCATAAATCTAAAGTAAAATAGAAAACTATACAACTCCTAAAAGAAAGTATAGGAGAAAATCCAGGTGATGTTGGGTAGGAAATGACTTTTTAGATACAATATTAAAGCCATGACACAAGAAAGACAATTGATAGGCTGAAAGTAATAAAAATTAACAACTTTTGCTCTGTGAAATAAATGGAGAGAATGAGAAAAGGAAAAGACTGGGAGAACATACTTGCAAAATACATACTTAATAAAGGACAGTTATCCAAAATATACAAAGAACTCTTAAAATTCCACAGTAAGAAAGCAAACAACCCAATTTAAAAATGGGAGAAGACCTGAGTAGACATCTCATCAAAGATACACAGATGGCAAGTAAGGATATGGAAACATGTTCAATATCATAGGCCATTATGAAACAGAAAATTCAAATAAAAATGAGACATGACTACTCACCTATTAGAATGGCCCAAATTCAAAATACTTCAAGAGTAGCATTTGCAAGACAGCCACCTAGAAGCCCTCAGTGCTGGCCTCCTCACCCTAGAAAGACAGTCAAAATGATAAACAACTACATTCTGAATAAAGTAAGCAAAGGAAAGTACTTGAGTACATCAAAAGAGTAGCAGAAACCCTGCAAGGCATATAAACCCAGGATGGCCACAGAGAATAGAAGTAAACGCCTGGCCTCCACCACCCTATTCCCCAGCCAGGAACAGCCAGAACCAGGAAGGCACTTCCTCGTGCAAGAAAATGTCCTCACAGGCAGTAAGCCCAGCTGAGTACACACAGCTGTGCTTCCTCCTGAAAAGGAGCTAACACCGTACGCCACCCGCTTCGGTCAACACAGCTACTGTGCTATGCCTTCTTGAAACTGGAACTACTGCTAGAGGATGTCCCTTTGCAGTGGTGAGTGGCCGCAGAACCCTCCCATTCCAGAGCTCAACCACCCCTACCTGGTGGACCACCATCAATGAGCCAAACTGCTGCTACATCCTCTTCCATGGGGCCAAGTTGCAATTAAGCCACCACATCTACCTCTTCTGGTGACAGCTGTCCCCTGCCCCTCAGGGCCAGGGCTGAAGCATGCAATGCCTCCAGGGAAATGGTGGCTTGGCAAAGCCACTCCATCACTCCTCTTAGTTACTGCCACACCCCGACCCTAGTGGCTGAACTGAGGCAGCAATTTGCCCCCTGGGAAAACAATACCTTGGCCACCCAGAGCTGCCATGCTCCACCAGTGTGTGATTTGAAGCTGTAGTCTGCCTCCTGGGAAATGGTGCCTTGGCTGTCTAGAGCAGCCATGATCCCTTGCACTTTAGCTGAAGAAGTGCCTTGCATCTGAGGAAAAAAGTGGCTTGGCCACCCTGAACAGTCATGTCCCCTGGGTTTGAGCTGAATCAACACATCACCTCCTGGTTAATTAGTGCCTTGGCTAAGCCAAGCAGCTGTGCACCCTAGAGATGGTCTGATGTCATAATCTTTATCTTAGGGAAACAGAACATTGGCGGAATTGAGACACTGCAGTACAGGCCAAACAACCTTAGAGCTCTGCTCTTCTAGAACTTGGCTAACTCCCTAGTTTCTAAACCACTGCAATATCTCCCTTCAAGAACCGAAGTAATCATTGAGCTGCTCCTTACCCTCTAGGTCCCAAGCGACAGCTGGAGTCCACCATCCTGGGGTCTTTGTTCTGCTCTAGTTGGCCTCGCAGAGTCTAGGATACTGATGTATTCTACCATTCCAGGGTTCAGAGTCACCATGACATGACGCCTCACTGCCAGAGGCCCGACTTACCACTCTCCCTTATTAGCTCTGGTTGCCAAATTGCAGTTGTTCCGTGCTCCCTGAGCCCAAACCTCCAGAACATTCCTTCTAATCCAAAGCTGGAACAATGCTATAACTGGTTACCCTGCCTCCCTGCTTAGAGTCATAGCTATCACCTGGTTTTCTAGGCCCACGCTGCTGAGGAGTGCCTGAGAGTCACAGACACCTGAGTTCTGTGGGCAATCTACATCAATTTGAGACTCAGAGTTAACCTGAACTCCAAAACTCAGGTGCCACAAGACTCTGAGCCTACGTCCCTGGCTTCACAGCCACTCTAGCACCCATACTCTAAAACCCAGAGCGACTACAGCTGCTTATGGCAGTGTTAGACCCAACACCAGAGGGATCCCTTTGACTTAGCCTTGTTAGAGGGAGGGGAGGGAAATTGAGGATAGGAAGACCCTAAAAATCTTTGCCATCTAATACTCTAAAAACTTACCCTGCTGCTGCCACAAAGTCATACAGCCTAAGCCACAGAGGCATTCACAGTCATTACTGACACTGACCACAGCTGAAGATGCTACGATCCCCTGCACTTTAGCTGAAGAAGTGCCTTGCATCTGAGGAAAAAGTGGCTTGGCCACCTTGAACAGTCATGTCCCCTGGGTTTGAGCTGAATCAACACATCACCTCCTGGTTAATTAGTGACTTGGCTAAGCCAAGCAGCTGTGCACCCTAGAGATGGTCTGATGTCATAATCTCTATCTTAGGGAAACAGAACATTGGCTGAGCTGAGACGCTCTGCCATACAGTCCAAACAACCTTAGAGCTCTGATCTTCTAGAATTCGGCTAACTCCCTAGTTTCTAAACCTGCAATATCTCCCTTCAAGAACCGAAGTAATCACTGTGCTACTCCTTACCCTCTTAGGTCCCAAGCGACAGCTGGAGTCCACCATCCTGGGGTCTTTTTTCCACTCTAGTTGGCCTCACTGAGTCTAGGATACTGATGTATTCTACCATTCCAGGGTTCAGAGTCACCATGACATGATGCCTCATTGCCAGAGGCCTGACTTGCCACTCTCTCCTATTAGCTCTGGTTGCCAAATTGCAGTTGTTCCATGCTCCCTGAGCCCAAACCTCCAGAACATTCTTTCTAATCCAAAGCTGGAACAATGCTATAACCGATTTCCCTGCCTCCCTGCTTAGAGTCATAGCTATCACCTGGTTTTCTAGGCCCATGCTGCTGAGGAGTGCCTGACAGTCACAGACACCTGAGTTCTGTGGGCAATCTACATCCACTTGTGACTCAGAGTTAACCTGAACTCCAAAACTCAGGTGCCACAAGACTCTGAGCCTAGGTCCCTGGCTCCACAGCCACTCTAGCACCCGTACTCTAAAACCCAGAGCGACTACAGCTGCTTATGGCAGTGTTAGACCCAACACTAAAGAGATCCCTTTGGCTTAGTCTTATTAGAGGGAGGGAAATTGAGAATAGGGAGACCCTAAAAATCTTTACCAACTAGGACTCTAAAAACTCACTCTGCTGCTGCCACAAAGTTATATAGCCCAGGCCACAAAGGCATTCACAGTCATCACTGACATTGAGCACAGCTGCAGATGCTACATGGAAGCTATTCTCCTGCATCTACTTGTAACAAGAGCTACCATACTTTCCCTACTGGCACTGGAGACCCAATTGTAGATTGAAGTCTCTCTGTACAAAAGCTATTCAGTAAAGTTTGAAAGAAGTATCTTTTTTTTTTTTAAATAAGATGCACAGAAATCATTGCAGGTATAGGATAACTATGAAAAAGCAAAAGATTATAACACCATCAAAGGAACACAATGATTCTCCAGTAATTGACCACAAAGAAAAGGAAGTTTACAAATTTCCTGAAAAGGATTTCAAAATAACGATCTTAAGATAACTTAGTGAGATACAAGAAAATACAATACACAATTCAAGAAAATTAGGGAACAAAATTCATGATCTGAATGACAAATTTAACAAAGAGATAGATATTATTGAAGGAAAACAAAAACACTTAGAACTGCAAAATTAAATGAATGAAATAAAATACAATAAAGAGCTTCAACAGCAGACTAGATCAAGCAGAAGAATCTCTGAACTTGAAGATAAGTCTTTTGAAATTATCCCATCTTTCATCTTGATAACTGCAGCACTTATGAAAGTACACTATATATTCAAGAAATGTTTATTGAATTTAATAAACTAAGATATCAATAAAAAAAGAAATTACCCAGTTGAAGGGAAAAACAATGAAAAAGAGTGAAGACAACTGCAAGACTTATAGGACACCATTAAACAATCCAACTTTTGCATTAAGGGAATTTCAAAAGAATTAGAGACAGAGATAAAGACAGAAAGCTGATTTAATAAAATAATTCCTGAAAACTTCCCAAGACTTGAAAGTATAATGGACATCCAAATACATGAAGTGCAAAGGGCCCCAAACATATTCAACAACAACAAAATCATCACCAAGGCACATTATTAAGCTGTCAGAAGTCAAAGATAAAGAGAAAAATTTTAAAACAGCAAGTGAAAGGTATCAGATCATATATAAGGGAATTTCTGCTAGCCTATCAGTAAATTTCATAATGGAAACCTCTACAGTCCAGGAGAGAATGGGATAATATTTTCAAAATAACAAAAGAGAAAACAACAATGACAACTATTGCACAAGAATACAAATACAAATACAAAGCTGTCCTTCAGAAATGTAGGAGAAATAAAGTTTTTCTCAGACAAGCAAAAGGAAATTTGTCACCACTATACTCGTATCACACTAAATGCTTAAGAGAATTACTTAAGTCAGAACAAAAAGATAATAATTACTAACATAAAAACATATAAAAGTATAAAATTTACAAGTAAAGATAAATGTATACTCAAATTTCAAACACCCCAATACTGTTATGGTGAATTTGTTCATATATCTCTAGTATGAAGGTTAAAAGTCAAAACATTAAAAAATAATGATAGTTACATTAAGTTGTTAAGAAAACCATAATATAAATATATATTGGGACACCAAAAAATGAATTACAACAGGGAGAGTAAAGTTTTTGTATACAAATGAAGTTAAGTTGTTAGCAGCATAAAATAGTCTATTATAATTATAAGGTATTTTATGCAAACCTCATGGTAACAACAAAGCAAAAAATTGTACTCAAGGAAGGAAGGAATCAAACCTTAGTACTAAAAAAATACCAAGTGACAAGAAAAACAAGAGAGGGAGGATAAAACAAAGGATCTACAAAAACAACCAGAAAACAATTAACAAAATAACAGTAGTTAAGTCCTTACATATCAATAATATCTGAAAAAATAAATTCTCCATCCAAAGAAATAGAGTGACTGGATGGATTTAAAGGGGACAAAATCCAATGATATGCTTCCTATGAGAGACCCACTGTAGTCATAAGGACACACATAGGCTGAAAATAAAGGAATGGAAGAAGAAATTTCATGCAAATAGTAACCAAAATAAAACAAGGTTGTTATACTTTTATCAGATAAAATATACATCAAGTGAAAACCTGTTACAAGAAACAAAGAAGGTCATTATTTAGTTATAAAGGGATCAATTCATTAAGAAGACATAATAATTGTAACTATATACACACCCAAGAATGCAGTCCCTAAATAAATCTAAATAAATAAAAAGTAAATCTTAATGGATATGAAGAGAGAAATAGATAGAAATACAATAATAGTAGGTGACTTCAATACCTCATCCTCAACAATGTACCAATAAAAAAGAGAGAAAATTAATAAGAAAATATTGGAATTGAATTGCACTAGAGACAAAATAGAGCTAAGAGATATATACAGAATGTATATCCAACAGCAGCAGGATACACATTCTTCTTTGAGGTACACATGCAACTCTCCCCAAGACAGACCATATAACGGGCCACAAAAAAAGTCTTAACACAGTTTTTAAAATGGAAGTCATATCAAGTATTGTTTCTGACCACAATTCTATGAAACTAGAAATCAATAACAGTAAAGACGTTGGAAAGTATGCAAATATATGGAAATGTAACATCATGTTTCTGAATACCCATTAGCTCTATAAAGCAATTAAAAGTAAAATTTAAAATTTTCTAGAGACAATTAAAAATAAAAATACAACATACCAAAACCTGTAGGACATAGCATAATCAGGACTCAGAGAAAAGTTTATAGCAATAAATGTTTACATCAAAAAAGAAAAAGATCTCAAAGCATAAACCTAATGTTTTCATTTCAAAGAACTGTAAAAGAAGAATAAAGTAATCCCAAAATTAAGAGAAAGAAAACTAATCATAAAGATCAGAGCAGAAATAAGTGAAATAAAGGCTAAACTAATAGAAAAGATCAACATAATAAAGATTTATTTTTTTTTAAATAAAATCTATAACTATAAATCCTTTAGCCAAAGAAACTGTAAAAAAAGAGAGAAAGCAAAAGAAAATCACAAATGCAAAATGAGACATAATAACTGATACCATAGAAATTTGATATAGTAAAAGAATATTATGAACACCAATATGCTGACAAATGTTAAAACCTGGGCAAAATGGATAACTACTTGGACATATACAACCTATCAAGATTGAATCATAAAAATAAATAAAAAGTATGACCTGACTAATAATGAGTAATTATATTAAATCAGTAATGAAAAGTCTACCATTAAAGAAAGGCTCAGGGCTCGATGGCTTTCCTACTGAATTCTATCAAACATTTTGAGAACAACTAATACCAATTATTTTCAAACTATTCCAGAAACTGAAGAGAATAAAATTCTTCAAAATTCATTCTTAGAAGCAAGCACCCATGATACCTAGATGACACAATAACAACAAAAACACTAAAGGTTGATATCCCGGATTAACATATGTTAATCAGAGACAACATGTGTTATCCTGATAAAAACCATATGATAATTTTTATAGATTCAGAAAAAAGCATTTCACAAAATTCAGCTACATTCATGATAGACCCTTAACAAATTAGGTGTAGAAGGAAAGTATCTCACCACAATAAAGGCCACGTATGACAAATTCACAGCTAACATCATGCTGAACAGAGAAAAGTTGAAAGCTTATTCTCTGAGGTCTGGAACTAGAAAAAGATGCCCACTTTCACCACTTCTACACGATATTGTAGTGGAAGTCCTACCCAGAGCAACTCAGCAAGCAAGAGAAATTAGATTTCTAATTACTCCATGAAAAAAACTAATAAATTCAATAAAGTTGCAGGATATGAAATAAATACAACAAATTAGTAATATTTTATATGCTCATAGTAAATTATCTGAAAAATAAATCAGGAAAGAATCCCATTAGCAGTAGCTACAAAAAAAATAATAAGATGCCTAAAAATAAATGTGACCAAGAAAGTGAAAGATCTCCATACTGAAAACTATAAAACACTGATGAAAGAAATTGAAAAGAACACAAATGCATTGAAAGATATTCCATGTCCATGGGTTGGTAGAGTTAATATTGTTAAAATGTCCTTACTATCCAAAGTGATCTACAGATTCAACGTATCCTATGAAAATACCAATAACATTATTGACAGAAATAGAAAATACTGAAGATACCAAATGCTGATGAGGAACACACAGTTATTTCTGATAAGAATTCAAAATGGCATCACTGCTTTGAAAGACAATTTACAGTGTTTTTTTTGTTTGCTTGTTTGTTTGTTTTCCCCCTAAACTGAACATACTCTTACCTTATGATCCAGCTATCTTGCTCCTTGGTATTTACTCAAATGAGTTGAAAACTCATGCTCACACAAAAACCAGCACAAGCACACAGATGTTTGTAGCAGTTTTATCCATAGTTGCCAAAACTTAGAAGAAACAAGGTATTCTTTCATAGGTAAATGGATAAACTGTGGTACATTTGATAGAAGATTGATCTCTAAAAAGAAATTGGCAATCAAGCCATTAAAAGATAAAGGAATTTTAAATGTATATCACTAAGTGAAATAATCCAATATGGTATGATTGCAACTACTATATGACATTCTAGAAAAGGCTAAATTACAGTGACAGTAATAAGATTAGCAGTTGTCATGGATTGGTCGAAAGGAGAAAACATTGGCAGAAGCTGGAGGAGTTTTAGGGCAGTAAAATTATTCTGTATGATACTGGAATGAATATATGATTTTATAAATTAGTCCAAACCCGTAGAATGTACACCATCAAGAGTAAACCCTACTGTATGCTATGTGTTCTGAGTGTAGTGATATGCCAATGTAAGTTCATCAATTGTAATAAATGTACCACTGTGGTAAGGGATGTCAGTAGTGAAGGGCGTTATCATGTTTGGGGACAAGGGGCATATGGAAACTTTATACTTCCTGCTCAATTTTTCTGTGCAGTTTTCAAAACTTTAAAAAAATCAAGTTAATAATTGAAAAGAAAAAATAATTGCTGCTTCTCTGTATATTTACTATGAATATCATTTTACTTTAAGGAATGCAAATAATAAGAAAAGGCTAAATACAGAGAAAGAACCTTTAAGCACAGATTCTTACATCTTGCTTCTGAGCTAAGATTCTAATAGTAATGATACTATAATGAGAAATAGATACCTAGTCATTTTCAAACTCTCCAGATTAGCACCTTTATCCAATTATAGGTCTGCAAAGCAATCTGTTCCAAAAAGAAACACAGTATAAATAGTCAACATGAGTTCAACAGACTATAACATGTGTGTCCCAAATTGCTGGATTTAGGTCATTATATTTTTCCAGGCAGCTAATTTTCCCCTTTGAAGTGCTCACAGAAGGTCAGAAACAGTTTAAGCATCAAAGCTTTATGAATTAAACAGTTTCCTCATGAACAGAGGAAGGCAGCTTTGCCTGCAGAAACACTATTGTGAAGATCTCTGGCTAACCTTCAACTAGAATGCATTCCACAATAGAGAGATCAATAACCCACAGTTACCCAGAATGGATTTCAAGACTTTTAGTACAGCTGACCCTTTACACATAAAATGCTCACATCTTTAACCTGGAATGCTGCTGATTCCAACTATTTCATTTCTGCTTACTGATTATTTGCAGGAAAACATGGTGGTAGAGGAGATGAAGATAAGTGTGAATGAAAACAAGCCCCAGGCAACTTTTTCAAATAACTACATATATACACTGCAAAATCCTATGAAGTCTATTACGTATATTCTTTTCCACACAATTGGTTAACCACAATACACTCCTTTTCTCCCTCATGATAAATATGTTTCATCGTACCACAGAATGCCTCCAATATGAACATTGCTTCTACTCTTTGCTAGTCCTAGAGTTTCTTGCAGTGTTGGATAAACACACATGGTTGTGTCCATCTTGCCAAAGAATGGATTGAAAGCCAATGTTTTAGTATTTTACTTGGTTAAATATCTGTATCTCTGTCAACTGGTGATATTTCATACTGGAGGAAAAAATAAATAAAATAATTTAAAGTGGATTATGTATCTTCATATGAATTTTATTTTATTTTTTGTTTCACATGTAACCTGGAGTCCACAATTAATAATTTTCCTTGTTTCTGTTCTGGTTCTAAGTATTTTTTTCCTAGGTCTCCAAACTGCCACTTTGCCATTTTTTTCTTTCAATGAAACTTTTTCTTCTTGAATCAATCTTTTTCCTTAGGTGCATCTGGAAGACCCATCTTCTAAGTGGAAAGGCCAGGGACTTTGGCTTGGGACAGAGATGGTTTCTGTATGGTGGGTCTCAGTTTCCTGTCTCTAAAGTGATGTGTTATGAGGATTGAATCATGTAAATAACATTATATTGTTCAATGGGTGTTGTCTTTACTATTGTACAGTTTAACCCTTATCAGATGCTTTAATCTACTTCTCCAAATCTCTAGCAAATGTTTCCACAACTATAATTTGATTACCTTCACTGTTGCATTACCCCTGCAGGGAGTCAAATTATTAAAAAATATTTTCTTTTCTAAAACTAAAATGTGCCTCCTATAAGATTATGCCAATTGTTTCCATGTTTTCCCTTTGAAGGAAAATAAAAAAGTCTCCTTTTTTTTCATTTAGTGATATCTTTTTAAGTTTCAAATATATATGCTCGATAGATACTACGGAGAGCTTCCATATGTCCCACACAAGTTCCTCCTGTTGAACTAATGGACTAATATTGATACATTAACTAAAATTCATACTTTATTCAGATTATAATTTTTTTTCCCTAATGACCTTTTTCTGCCCCAGGATTCTATCCGGAAAAAGGCCATTAAGAAACTGACACAAGAACAGAAAATCAAACACCGCATGTTCTCACTCATAGGTGGGTGTTGAACAGTGAGAACACATGGACACAGGGAGGGGAGCATCACACACTGGGGTCTGTTGGGGGAAACTAGGGGAGGGACAGCGGGGGGTGGGAGTTGGGGAGGGATAACATGGGGAGAAATGCCAGTTATAGGTGATGGGGAGGAAAGCACCATATTGCCATGTACGTACCTATGCGACAATCTTGCATGTTCTTCACATGTACCCCCAAACCTAAAATGCAATAAAATATATATTTAAAAAAATCACATTAGGTACCACATCACATTTAGGCATTATGCCACTTCTCCGTTTTCCCTGGGCGGTGACCATTTCTCAGACATTCCTTGTTTTGGATGACCTCAACCACCTTGAGAAATACTGGTTAAGCATTTTATAGAATGCCTGTCAGTATGGGTTTCTCTGATGACTTTCTCATGGTTATAGTGGAGTTATATGCTTTTGGGGAGGAAGACTAGATAGGTCAGGTGACATTTTTATCATACCATATGAAAGATCCATGCTATCAACATGACTTATAATAATTGTTGATGTTGATCTTGGTTACATGGCTGAGATTTTTCAAGTTTCTCTAAGGTAAATTACATTTTTTTTCTCTCTTTTCATGTATACTCTTTGGAAAAAATGTCAGATGTACAGTCCAAAATTAAGGGATAGGAAGATACATGCCACATGCTTGAGGGAGCAATAGCTACAGAATTTATTTGGAATTTACTGCACTAGATATTTGTCTCTTTACCCCCATTTATTTACTTATTTAATCACATAAATGGCTGTGTCTTCCTTTGTTTAGATTCTGACCTCATTATATTTGGCAGCTATTTCTTTTACTTTGTGGCTTATGGGAACTCTTTTTAGTTTCATTTACCATGAATAATTCCTCTATGCTTTTATTTTTTCCAGTTGGCTTCAGAGACGAGTGTGGGATTAAAAACACCTTTAATTCATCATTCTTAACCATACATTCCTGCAATTTATTTTATTTTTAGTGGTAGGCCCATCCCAGGAGGAACTATCATTAATGCTTTACAGACAAACATTTGAAATGTTTTCCTAAACATTTCAAACCTAAAACTGCAAGTCCACCTTCTTCTAAAATGTCCATGGAATAAAATGTCATCTGAATTTATTAATATATTACACTGCAGATAACTTTTCAATAAATTGTAAAATGTAAAAATGGTATAAATCAATATTCAGATCACAATAAAACAAAAATGAAAATAACATAAATACATAGATGCATACACCATATTTCAAAAACAATTAACTTACAATTTGCATAATATTCTATACTTCTTTTATCTATGAGCAATATATCTAGGACAGTTTTTGATGACAAGAATATATACATCAATCTCATGTCTAAATCATTTGCCTAACATTTCACTGTATTGACTTGACATATCTTTCATTGCTAAGCCCTTTAGATAGCCTCCAAGATTTTTTCATTATAAATGTGTAAACAAATTTTTTTTTAATGAAAATTAATTTCTAAGTGGAGAAGGGTATATATACTTTTAAATTTGGTTGCTTGAAATAGAAATGTACTAATTGTCATACCCACTATCAGTAAGAATAAATATCAATATTCTGGCACTTCACCCATTACAGTGTGAAATTATTATAGAAATCATATAGAATATTATATGCTGCTTTTTAAAAGCATTTGTATCATTACTAATTATGTTGAACATTCTTCTTACATGTTTTTGGCTATTTGTCTTTTTTCTCTTGTGAAATATCTATTTAGACTCTTGGCCATTTTTCTTTTGGTTTATTTGTCCTTTCATATATCTTGACAGGAAACATTATTTATAGATTTTTTTCCTTCTTTTATAGTATATATTCATACATTTTGGTCTACGCAATTGAACTTTATTTGTGATTTTTTAACTTTAAAATCTTTTTACTTTTTAGGATTTTTAATTTATGTATAATATGTGCATATTTGAAAATCTTCCCTGTTAAGAGTTTCTGGGTTTCACATCATAATTAGAAAGTCTTTCTTCATGCTAGAATTATATAATGTTTTCTAAATCACTTGTTAAAATTTATTCATCTCTTCTAGAATTTATTTTGTTACAAGGAACAAGCATGATGATTATTCTATTTATTCTGTTTTCATCTAATACTGTTATTAATTTTATTTTATTGGTAATTTCTAGTATAAATTCCTGACTGAGAAGGTTGATCTAAAATTTCTTGTCATTGATTACTGAGCAGCTTTGCCCTTCACAGAATAGAAACACATTCATAAATCATGACACGCAAGAGAACTTTATAACACAAAATATACAATTCACACTGAAGTTAAGACATGGATGCATGCATTTTTTTCTGTATTAAAAAATCACCAAATATTTATAATACAAAGGTATAGAACAATAAATAATAAGAATCTTAGTATAAAAATAACAAATCTGCCTCTGTCCATGTTGGATCCAGTGTAATTACACAAAAGATTATAGCCATAGGGAATTAAGGAATCATTTATAAGACAGATAAAATGATAAATATAACAGATAAAAATGGATATATATATACCACTCATAACCTAAAACTGCAAGTCCACCTTCTTCTAAAATGTCCATGGAATAAAATGTCATCTGAATTTATTAATATATTACACTGCAGATAACTTTTCAATAAATTATAAAATGTAAAAATGGTATAAATCAATATTCAGATCACAATAAAAGAAAAAGGAAAATAACATAAATACATAGAAGAGAACAATGCACACTGGGGCCTTTTGGAGAGTGGAGGGTGAGATGAGGGAAGGGATCAGGAAACATAACTAATAGGTACTAGGCTTAATACCTGAGTGATAAAATAATCTGTACAACAAACCCCTGTGACACAAGTTTACCTACGTAACAAACCTGCATTGTACTTGGAACTTACAATAAAAGTTTTTTTAAAAAAGAAAAAAAAAGGAAAAGGAAATCATAAACCAATATCTCACATGAAGGTAGATACAAAATTCTGAAGAAAATCTGAGCAAATTAAATCCAGCAACACATAAAAAGAATAATGCATGACAGCCAAGAGTTTTTTGTGTCATGTACTGTGTCAAGGGTTGTTTATTTCAGGAATGTAAGGCTGGTTTATTATTTGAAAATCAATCAATGCATACAACCTTATGAAGAGTTTGAAGAAGAAAAATCATGATCATCTCAATTGATACAGAGAAAACACTGAATTAACATCCACACATGACAAAAAGTCTCACACAGTGTGGACAGAGAACTTCTTTAACTTCATAAAAAAGATCTTGAAAAACAACAGTTAATATTTTACTTGACAGTGAAAAATTGAGTGTATTCCCCCTAACATCAGAAATAGGGCAAAGATGTTCATCCTCACCACTCCTATTCAACATAGTACTGAGGACCCAAGCAAGTGCAATAAGAAATAAAGCTGCCTTTACTTGAAGAAGACATTATTTTTTTCTACATAGAAAGTCAAAAGAAATCTAAGAAAAAATCTCCTAGAGCTAGTAAGTTCAGCAAGCTCACAGGATATGACATCAACATACAAAAATCAGTTTTATTTCTGTATAGTACCAATAAACATGTAGATACAAAAATTTATAAAAAGCATACATTTTACAATAGCTCCAAAAATAATAAAATCCATCTATGTACATCTATGACAGTTTATACAGCCTCTGTATGCTGAAAACTACAAATGCTAATGAAATAAATAAAGTAGAACTATATAAATTAACACTTTGTAGTCATGATTTTGAAGACTCCATATGGTAAAATGTCAATTCACCCTAAATTTATCTGTTACTTTAACATAATTTGTATTTACATTTCAGCATGAGTTTTTGTCTATACTATAAAACTGAATCTAAAACATATACATAAGACAAGGGAAGTAAAATAGATACCAAAATTTTGAAAAAAATGAATACCTATATTTAAAACATTCTATATATCCACAGTAATCAAGAGAGAGTGGTATTAGGAAGGAGAGACACATAGATCAATGGAAAAGAATAGAGAGCTAGAATAATTATACATATAATTACAGCCTTCTGATTTTATACAAAGTTGCAAAAACAATTTAATGTGAAAAGTATCGATTTTTTTATATTTTATTTTTTATTGCATTTTAGGTTTTGGGGTACATGTGAAGAACATGCAATATTGTTGCATAGGTACATACATGGCAGTGTGATTTGTTGCCTTCCTCCCCTTCACCTATATCTGGCCTTTCTCCCCATGCTATCTCTCCCCAACTCCCCACCCCCCACTGTCCCTCCCCTATTTCCCCCCAACAGACCCCAGTGTGTAGTGCTCCCCTCCCTGTGTCCATGTGCTCTCATTCTTCAACCTCCACCTATGAGTGAGAACATGCGGTGTTTGATTTTGTGTTCTTGTGTCAGTTTGCTGAGAATTATGGTTTCCAGGTTCATCCATGTCCCTACAAAGGACACAAACTCATCGTTTTTTATGGCTGCATAGTATTCCATGGTGTATATGTGCCACATTTTCCCTGTCCAGTCTATCATTGATGGGCATTTGGGTTGGTTCCAGGTCTTTGCTGATCGTTTTTTTCAACATACATTGTCAGAGATCATGGATATCTATTGGTAAAAATATTAGCCTCAACCTAAACTTCATATTCTACACAACAATTTATTCAAGATGTACCATAGATCTAAGTGTAAAATATAAAACTCTAAGACTTTTAGAAGAAAACATTACAGAAAATCTGCCACAAAGGGGCTAGTGGCAGATTACTGGGTGCAACAGCAAAACTGGAATCCTTAAACATAAAAAATCACTGAATGGGACTGCATCAAAATTAAACACTTTTGTTATGTAAAAGTAATCCTTAAGAGAATGAGAGGATAAGCCATATATTGGGAGATAATATTTGCAATAACCAGCAAATGACTTATTTCCAGAATAAGCAAGTCTCTGGACTCAGTTGTAAGAAAATAATCCAATTAGAAAACAGGCAAAAGACTTAAAAAGATATTTCATCATGGAAGATATAAGGGTGGCAAATAATTATATGAATAGATCTCAATATTATTAGCCATTAGGGAAATGCAAAATAAAGCCATGAAAAGATACTACTACTCACATATTGGACTGACTAGAGTAACATACTGGTAATACTGTGCCACATGCTGGCGAGAAGGCAGAGAAAATGTATCTGTCATACATTGCCAAGGGGGAAGGTTAAAAGGCATAGTCACTGTGGAAAACTGCTTAGTAGTTTTCTTATAAAATTAAATGTACACTTCTCATATGGCCCAGCAATCGCCTGGGTATTCACTGGAGAAATGAAAACTTATGTTCACACAAAAATATCTGCACATCAATGTTCTCAGCAGCTTTATTCTGTTATATGCCCAAACTGGAAACAACCCAATATCTTCCCCAAGGCAGAGTCAGCTGAGTAATGACTCCAAAGGATATTAAATACTAATCTCTGGAATCTGTAAATGCCACCTTATGTGGAAAATAGGGTCTGTGTACATGTGATTAAATTAAGAATCTTGAGCTGGGGGATTATCCTAGATTACCCAGGAGGATCTTAAATGAGATCACACTTCATGATAATGAAGAACTAGAGGTAGATTGGACTGACAGATGTAAGAGGTGAGGGTGATGTGAAGACAAAGGCAGAAATTGGATTGATGTAGCCACAAGTTAGCAAATGCCAGGAACCTCCAGAAGTGGGAAGAAGCAAGGGACACATTCTCTGCTGGAATATTGAAAGGGAGCACAACACCATATCTTGGCCAACACCTTGACTTCTGTCCACTGATTCTGATTTTGGACTGCTGGCATCTAGAACAGTGTGAGACTGCATTTTTGCAGTTTTAAATTATTAAATTTGTGGCAATTTGTTATAACAGTCACCGGTTAACTAATATACTGAATGAATAAATAAACTGTGGCACATCTATTCAATAGAATATTATTCAGCAATCAAAAGGACCAAGCAGTCGAAATGCACAATACATTGGATGGATCTCAATGACATTATGCCTAGTGAAAGAAGTCAGTCTCAAAAGATTACATGATATATTGCTCCATTTTTAAAACTTTCTGTAAATGGCCAACTCATGGTGATAAAAAGCACAACCATTGTTGCTAGTAGTTAAGAGTTGTGTAAAGTGTGTGATGTAAAGTTGTAGTATGAGGGAAGTTTTGGGAGGATGATGCAAAGTTTCATATCCTAATTTTAGTGGTGGTTACTCAAATCTGTACATCTAAGAAAATTTCATGGTATTCACCAAGAAAATGGCATGAAAACTGACAAAATTTAAGTAAGTTATTTAGTCAATTTCTGATTTTGATAATTATTCTCTTTTGTCACATGTTATTACTGAAGGAAGCTGAGTGAAGGGTACTTGGAAATTCTGTGTACTATTTTTGAAGCTTCAATGTGAGTCTAAAATTATTTCAAAATTAAAAAGTTAAAATAAAAACCAGCAATTATAACTAATGTTTAGAAAGACTTTCTGTAAGCAGGTATTATTACTAAGTCTACAAGTTTATTTAATCTTCGTAACATAAAGAGATAAGATAGTATGTGCCTCTAGTCCTAGCTACCTGGGAGGCTGAAGTGCCAGGATCAGTTGAGATCACAAGTTAGAGGTTGCAATCAGCTATGATCATGTCATTGCCCTTCAGCCTGGGCAACAGAGTGAGACTCTGTCTTTAAAAATTTTTTTAAATAATAAAAAAATCTACTGTTTCACCCATTTTCAGAAATAGGATCACAGAAGGGTATTTACATAACTTTCTCACAGTTCAAATGCTGGGAAGTGTTTGAACTAGATATGAAACACAGTCTGACTTCAGAGCCCATCCTCATAACCCCTGTTCTCTTGGTGCCAGGGTGGTCATTGTGGCCAAGTTGGTAACAGCAAAATCAACACCACCAAATGGAGGTAATCTGTGTGTCCATCAATGAGAGACCCATGGATTATCAAATATATGATACATAATATGCTGGTTAGAAAACAAAGAAGGTGATGAGATATGGAAATAATTCCAAGACTCATATAAATCTGTATAATAGGCAATCATTCCTATGGAAGACATCAAAGAGAAGGAAACAACAGAAAACGTTAATATATATTGATAAGTGTGTGTGTGTATATGTGTACATGTGCATACACATGCTGTGCTGCAACTGTGTTTTATGTAAGAACTTGTTGAAGTTGGTTAATAATGGGAACTTCTGGGGAAATAGAACAGAGCATGTGTAGTGAGAAGGGCTTAGAGTAGATGTTGCTAACTGAAACATGGTATTCATTTCCCTCTTTCCTTTGACTTAGGGAACCCTGGGTTTTAGCTGAACACATAGATATCCAATTAAAGCATCTTTTGCAGCTATAAATGGCCATGTGATCAAGTTTGGAGGAATTGGAGAGGTTGGCAAGTGATGAGTGTGACTTTGGACCCCCTCTTTGAAGATGTAGCTGCTTCCCAGGACTTCTTTCCCACTTCCCTCAGGCTGGAGAATGGGCACCCAGGCTTTAATCACAACCACCGTGGTAAACCTGTAGGGGAGGTGACAGGGAGAGAAGATGGACCTCTTGGAGAGGAGTAGCCACATCTCCAGCTATGGACTGCTGGCATAGGGGCTATTTAGATAAAGAAAAATAAACTATCTGTGTAAGTCAGCCCATATTTGAGTGTATTTGTATAACAGTTTAGCTTGTATCACAATTAGTACAAATAATCAAATATTATTGAATCCTCTTTGTTCATTCAACAGATATATATTAATATTAACAGAGCTTAGATTTCAGTAATAAGTCGACATGAAATAAAATAAGTAAAAAACTGCAAGTTGGTTATAAACTCTGATGGGGATGCACATGGTACAGTGGAAGCACATAATAGTTTTGAGCTTAGTGAATGTTGCATTGAGAAAAAAGTTGTTGGCTGGGCATGGTGGCTAATGCATGATATCCCAGCACTTTGGGAGGTGGAGGTGGGTAGATCATGAGGTCAGAAGTTTGAGACCAGCCTGGCCAACATGGTGATACCCCGTCTCTGCTAAAAATACAAAAATTAGCCAGGAATGGTGGCATGCGCCTGTAATACCAGCTACTCAGGAGGCTGAGTCAGCAAAATCCCTTGAATCCAGAAGGCAGAGGTTGCAGTGAGCTGAGATCACACCACTGCACTATAGCCTGGGCCACAACAGTGAAACTCCCTCTCAAAAAAAAAAAAAAAGTCTCAAGGAAAGGAAAGCAGGTTTACTAGAAGGACTGAAAGAAACGGAGTCTCAATGAGGGGATAGTCAATATTGAAAAAGAAGAACAGTACATAGGAAAATATCATACAGGATTTTAGAAATCATGTTATGCAATTTTATTTTTACCCAAGAGAAGTTCTTGAAGTGTTTTCAAGTGATCAGATTTACATATTTAAAATATCCTGTTTGCACTGTGGAAAGTGGATTGTAACAGTGAATGCAGGTAGATATATGAGGTGGTATTTTCACAGACTGGACAAGCGTAGGTAGACTAGAGCCTCTGTGGCAGACATGGAGAACACAATAGGGATTCAGAGACAGGTCTCAACAACCAGTCAGTGGGAAGTCAGGGAAGCAGTAACATCGCTTGTGATTCCTAAGTGTATGGCTTGGGCAACCAAGTGGGGAACACAGAAGGAAAGAAGTCCGAGAGAGGGACGGAAGGGAAATAAGACCAGGCATTTAGCTTTGAACATGTTAATGTTAAGGTTCCTTTGAGCCTACTTTAGTATCCACTGGACTTTTTAATACAGGGCTTATGTTATATTCATATAATTCAAACATAAATCATGATAGCTGTCTCATCCTCTAAATGTTGCACTGTGAACATCTTTTGTCTCATTTTACATTTAAATACATTGAAGGCAGAAAAAGTTCAAACTTCTTTAGAATCCCCAAATTATTTGATAAGAGTGATATTTAAATTTGAAAAGATGCTCTCAACATATTTGGTATTTGATTAAACACATGAGTGTAAAACACTAATAGTTGTTATTGAATAGAGGGATGAGAATGTACCACAAAATAGAGTCTGATCTGTTTTTCAGCTGTCAAAAGAGCTTACACTTGGGGGTGGGAGGAAGGAATAAGAAAAAATACTTACATAAATTAAGATAGGCAGGAAAGACCAGGCAGGTGGGGCAGAGTCCAGCAGCCTGAAGGTGTGGAATAGTAGTTGGTAGGTTCAGAATTATAAATTAGAACACTGGTGCTGATTGGAAACGCTGTCCAAGATATACCAATTAAAGTTGTAAACAGTCACAGTAACCCTCAGATCCAATTTCTTAAGAGAAGACCAGCATCTACTTTACTGTTTTACCCACAAAGCACAGAATACTGGGAGTCCTTTGCCCTTCCTTCCTTCCTTCCTTCCTTCCTTCCTTCCTTCCTTCCTTCCTTCCTTCCTTCCCTCCTTCCTTCCCTCCTTCCTCTTCCTTTCTTCCTTCTTTCCTACCTTTCCTCCTTCCTTCCTTCCTTCCTAGTTTTTTCTCTTTCTTTCTTTTTCTCTTCTATTTATCTTTCTAGGTATCATTTATTTCTTGTTCTTTACTCAAGAATATACATTAAATATCAGTTATGTTGTTTTATTTTACAATTTTGTCACATAGGAATTAATGCAAGGAAACCACATATATTCTTTAAAACATATAGGAAGAAACTCACAAGCACGCACATACTACTGCACCTAATTTTTTTTTTTTTAAAGGCAATTATTATCTTTATTTTATATTGAAACATACTGAGGTTCAGAAATATTAAAATAGCAGTCATTTTAAGGAGTTTACTTAGTGGCAAGAAGTATTCTAATAACTTCACATGTTTTAATTTCTTTGATCTACAC
>CAUYQU010076188.1:0-11082 GCA_963574635.1 Cheracebus regulus | reverse complement strand
CTGATTCTGTGAGTTCATCACACTCATCCTCCGTCAAGCCTTGTTCTCTTGCTGATGGGGAGCTGCAATCCCCTGTAGGAGGAGAGGCATTCTGATTTCGGATGTTCTCAGCCTTTTTGCACTGGTTTCTTCCCATTTTTGTGGATTTATCCACCTGTTGTCTTTGTAATTGCTGACTTTCAGCTTGGGTCTCTGAGTGGACGTCCGGCTTGTTGGTGATTAAGTTTTTTCTGTGTCTTAGTTTTCCTTTGGGGGGCGCCCCTTCCCCACAGAGCTGAGCCTTCCCGGGTTCAGCTGTGCTCGCTCTCAGTCCTCAGTGCTTCTAATTGCTGTTCTCCTTGTGGGGATGGGAACAGCGGAGCCCGACCAAAAGTTAGGCACCCAGTCCCGTATACTCCATACCGAGAAGCGCCGCGCTGGCCAAAAGAGTCACTCTGGCGACTCGTGTGGCTCCTTTGCCAGGAATCTCCCAGTTTGTAGGCATCAAAAATTCGTCTGCACTTGCGGCATCCACTCGCTCTCTGTGCTTTCACTGGGAGCTACAATCCTGAGCTGCTGCTACGTGGCCATCTTGGATCTCTCTCCGCCCGGTGAAGTTTTTCTGTTTCTTGGTTTTCCTTTGGCAGATGCCTGTTCCCCACAGAGCCGGACCTTCCCAGGTTCCCTGTGCTTGCTGTGAAACTCTCAGTCCTCAGCGCTTCCAATTGCTGTTTTCCTTGTGGGGATGGGACCAGGCAAGCTCGTCCATCCTGTATACTCTGCAGCGGGAAGTGCTGCGCTGAGGCACCAGCAAAACAGCCATGCCGGCCAAAAGAGTCACGCTGGCGACCTGTGTGGCTCCTCTGCCGGGAATCTCCCCATCTGTGGGCAACAAAAATTCGTCTGAAAGTGCGGCGTCCACTCGTTCTCTGCGCCTACACTGGGAGCTACATTCCTGAGCTGTTGCTAATCGGCCATCTTGGATCTCTCCTGGAAATGTAATTTTTTTTTACAGTGTTCATACTTTTGTAACTTTATTTTTTTCTCTTGAACTGTCATTTCCTGGCAGAAATGTGTTAAGCATTTTCCATTATGATGGGGATTTATAAATTACTTCATGTACTAATGTCCAAGTTTCAAAGTTATTTAATGTACTGTTGACCTTTGAACAAATGTGACAGTTGAGGCACTGATCCCCCACCATGCAGTTAAACATTTATGTATAATTTTCGACTTCCCCAAAATTTTAACAATAGCCTACTGTTGACTGGAAGCCTTACAAGTAATATAAACAGTTGATTAACATATATTGTTCACATTATACGTTTTATATATGGTATCTTACAATAAAGTAAGCTAGAGAAAATAAAATGTTATTAAGAAAATCCCAAGCAAGAGGAAATACATTTACTATTCATAAAATGGAAGTGGATCATCATAAACGTCTTTATCCTTTATCCTCATCTTCACATTGAGCAGGCGGAGGAAGAGGAGCAAGAAGAGGGGTTAGTTTTGCTGTCTCAAGGTGGGGCAGAAGCAGGAGAAAATCTGCATTTAAGTGAACCCAGGAAGTTCCAACTTGTGTTGTTCAAGGGTCAATTGTATATGAATATGTAAATATGTAATTATCATATACTTCTAGAACACTAAAACTTTTTTTTGAGACAGAGCCTTGCTCTGTTGCCCAGGCTGGAGTGCAGCGACGCCATCTCAGCTCGCTGCAACCTCCACCTCCCAGGTTCAAGCAATTCTCCTGCCTCAGCCTCCTGAGAAGTTGGGATTACAGGCATGCACCACCATGCCTGAATAATATTTGGTAGAGAATTGAAACTTTTATCAGGATGTAGTCAGGCTTTCTCTCTAGCAATTAGTTTTTGGCATAATGTCTAATTCATGTGTTATTATTATAGATACATCAGTTTGATTTGTTTTTCTTTTCAGGAGCAGAGGAAGAATAGAGGAGTAGTTTTTTCTTTATATACTTAAAAAAGCACAACACTGTATTTATTTTTTCATTCAGTCTGGCATTTTTTCTCTTTTTATTGGTGAATATAATGCATTCATATCAATAATGATATTTTGGACTTCTCCGCATCATTTTTCTGTTCATAATTCTAGAAAATTGAAACTTTTTTTCTTTTTTTCAGATGGAGCCTAGGTCTGTCACCCAGGCTAGAGCACAGTGGCCCCTATTCTAATGTATTCTTTTCACTACTTTGATAACTATATTCATTAGGCTTATTTTTAGTAATTATATAGCTTTTAACTTGCATGCTTAATAATATATGCAGTATATCAATATACTTACCTCGTCCTGAATTATATATGATCTAAGAGTGCTTTAGATCTGACTGCATCTTACAATTCTTATGCCAGCTTTGTTTAATATGTTGGATCTACATATTCTTGACCCCCAAAATAAGTAATGATATCATTATTTTAATTTTTATTAATTTCTTATGTCTCAAACTTTCTACCTAGAATTAATTTTCAACAATCAGAGACATACCTTAAAATTTTTTATCAGAATGGTCTTTAGGTAATAAACTCTGGTAAATTTCGAGTCTTTTTTTTTCCTCTTTCTTTTTATTTCATTTTATTCTTGAGCTGCATTTCACATTTGCTGAGTTATATGGAGTTTTTTTTTCTCCTGATATTTTGAATATATATTTATATTGCTCTCAGGCTTCTGTTCTTGCTATCAAGAAGTTGGTAGTCCTTTCTAAGTGATCTGTCTTTTCTCTGTGGATACTTTTAAAGACTTTTCTGTCTTTGGTACGTACTCTCAATGTAATATGGTGTGTGTGTGTGTGTGTGTGTGGTTATTCCATGTGAGATTTTTTGGGCTTCTTGATATGGAGTTGGTATTTTCAACAATTCTTGAAGTTGTCAAACATTATATCTTCAAGTATTGCTAGATGTCCTTTCTTTCTGTTATTTCCTTCTAGAACTCAAGATAGATTGATATATGTTAGACATGTTCATGTTAGTCTTAGTTTTAATTAACAACTCTTTGATCATTTACATTTATTTTTCTCTGTACTGCATTTTGGATATTTGGTTTTGGTACTCCAATTCACTAACTTTTTGAGCTGTGTTTAATCCATTGTCTATTTTTAAATTTCACTTATTATTTTTATTTATAGTGTTTAATTTGATTCTTTCCAAGTGTGTTGGTCTTTTAGAAAATCCATTCTTATTTATCCATAATTTATACTCTCTATTTTTATAATATATTATTGTTATTCAGTATCCTATGCCTAATAATTTGAACATCTTAAGTATTTTTGAGTCTAAGTCTACTGCTTCTTTTCTCTTGTTTTCTGCTCACACTCATAGTAGAGCTTGTGTATTTGTGTTTGTGTGTCTGTAATTTTCAACTCTAAGCTCATGTTTCTTAGAGCTTTAATTCAAAAGTCTTTAAAGGCCACTGTTAAAGGTACAGTCTTCAAGACAGGATATGTATTTGCACTTAGGGGGTGCTGCAGACCGAATTGTGTCTTCCTGACATTCATATGTCAAAACCCTAATCCCCAGTGTGACTATATTTGGAGATAAGGCTTTAGGGAAATAATTAAGGTTAAATGAGACCATAAGTATGGAAACCTAATCCAATAAAATCAGTGGCCTTATAAAAAGAGAAAGAAAGAGAAATGTCTCTCTCTTTTCTCTCCAGCATACAGAGGAAGAGCCATTTTGAGGATAAAGCAAGAAGACAACTGTCTAAAAGCCAGGAAGAGAACCTTTATCAGAAAACAACTGTGCCAGAATCCTGATTTTAGATTGTGTAGTCTTTAGAAAAGAAACAAAAATTATTTTTGTTTCAGCTACCTAACTGATGGTATTTTGTTATGGAAGTCTTAGCAGACTAAGAAAGAGAGGGTTATCAACATAATGTCACTTTAAATTTGATTCTCATTTTGAAGGGTTTTTGTAGACCCAGGTTATATTTATAAGTTTTGAGGGCAAATTTATTCTCTCTCATTCAGTGCCAAATTCTAATCAGGCAAATTCATTCCCAAGTCCCACTTACCCTCAAGATAGAGCATTCTGGGAAAGAGAAGGAATTGCTGAGTAGCCTCTCCCATCATGAACGGAAAGAAAAAATGAAAGAGTTGACAAAATAGAAATGAAAATAAGAAAATACAGTGCAGTGGATGGAATATTCAGTGAAACAAAGAAAGACAGCGACAGCAAGGAGAGAGACAGTTCTAAAAGAACATAACAAGGGAATGGAAAAAGGGCTATAAAAAGTAGTACCAAGAGTCGGCACATCTCTAAGAGCAGAAGTAATGGGCATATAATGAGCTATGAGAAGAAAAGGGAAAAAAGCTGTTTATGTACAAGTTCTAGTGCATGCCTGGCACTGTCTGTGCATATTTACAATGTTAGCTCATTTAGTTTTCTCAATGGTGTTGTCAGGTAGGTATTTTGGCCTTCATAATACTTGATGTTTTCTTAATCTAAAGCTGCACTGTTAAAAATGATAATGACTAGCCACACATGGCTATTTAAATTTAAATGAATAAAAATTAAGTAAAATAAAATTTAACTTCTTATTTGTACTAGCTACATTTCAAGTGTTCAGTAGCTGCATGTGGCTAGCAGCTGCCTATTTGCATAGAGCAGACTGAGAGCATTTTCATTACCACAGAGACTCTACAGGTCAGCATTCATCTAAAGCGGTCTTCAAAGAAATTCTTAATAAATAAATTTCTTAAAATTCTGGCAAAGCCTTGTATCTAGATGTTCCTCAATTTTCAAGTTTTATGCATAGAAAAATGTACATATTATAGCAAGCTTGCAAAAAGTGTTTAGCATGCCATTTGAAAAGTTAATATAATGTCTTAAAATACTTGAAAGGTATGAATAATAAATTTAATTTTTTTGATAAAAATGTCAAGTGTGAACTAACATAAAAAGGCATATAAGCTTAAGTCATCTGAGACAATAAAAAACAAATATACATATATACACACCTACAAATATTTGACAGTTCTCAACAAGATTCTGGAGAAAAGTTAATTTCTTCAAAACATACGATACCTTTATAGGGCTTAAATATTAGACAGTAACCATTATTTGTTTCTTTAATGATGAAGAATTCAGTAAAGAAATGTAATATATCCAATAATAGGATTTCTCGGTTGAATGGTCCAGACTGCTTTCCACAATAACTGAACTAATTTACATACAAACCCAAGAGAAAACAAATCATTCAATCAAAAAGACTCATGCACTCCTATGTTCATCACAGCACAATTTACTATAGCAAAGACATGGAATCAACCTAGCTGCCCATAAGTGGTGGACTAGATAAAGCAAATGTGGTACATATATACCACGGAATAGTATGCAACCATAAAAAGAATGAAATAATGTTCTTTGCAGTAATATGTATGCAGCTGGAGGTCATGATGTTAAGCGAATTAATGCAGGAACAGAAAACCAAATACTTCATTTTCTCATGTATAAGTAGAAGCTAAACAATGAATACTCATAGACATAACAGATGGCAACAATAGAAACTGGGAACTACTAGGCATGGGACCAAGGGGTGAAAAACTAGCTCTTGGGTACTAGGCTTAATATCTGGGTGATGGGATTATTCACACACCAAATTTCAGCATCACACAGTATACCCAAACCTATACATATACTCCTCGAATCTAAAATAAAAATCAGAAAAAGGAAATGTAATAGTTGTAACCTGAATTTTGTATTATTTTTATTCTAAACATTTAATTATATATTATTAATTATAATCAGTATTTTCCCTCATTTAAGTGGCACACTTGTTATCCTTTTTGCTTGGCTACTCCATGATATTAAAATATCTAATGCATAATGCCAAACAGTATTTTCTTTTTACTATATTAAATCAAAGTTAATAGCTTTTAAGGGTTACTTAAAGTAGCTCCTTTCCATCTCCTCTCTGTATATTTAAACACAGAGAATTCTGACGGCAATAAAAAGATACATAAACATAATTGTACAGTATTCTCTATGATGAAATATATTTGACTTCCTTTTCACTATATTTAAGCAATAAGCAACAAAGTATTATTTGGTACAGAGGCTTTAGAAAATTATTATGTCACACTTTACTTTTCAAACTGATTGTTCAAAAAGAAGGTCTTCAGACTATACAGAACATCAAGAATCATTACAAGAGGAAATTGTAAACCTTTTAAAGGGAAAATCCATTGTAAAATTCCATCAGGGGAAAGATACTGGGCAAGATGTTGTTAGCGTCTCTAGACTCCAGGGAACGAGGTCAACTCTCACATCAGCAAATAAATAGATAATAACCGAGAAGTTCAAGGTGTCTCTAAAACCAATTATTTTCTTCTTAAATCCTGTTGACTATCTTAAGTCCCGTAGACTACCATGAACTGAAATGCTCATGGGGAAGAACACCAAGTACTAAATCTCTTCATGTCTATAACTGGCATTCACAGAAAACTGTCTCTAACTTTAACATTCTTTCTTTTGGCAATTCTTAAAGAATTTGTGATGCCATCATGATGGCACTTGGGAATTGGAGGAAGAACAAAGACTGCGCTTTGTTGATTAACGACACCATTCCTCTACCCATACAAACTCAAAACTGTGTATTTTAGCTCTTCTTTTTACCAATAACTTATAAAAGATAAATCCTAAATGTTCTGTTTTTAGTCATAGAAAATCCATAAATTTATGATCATAGGAGGATCTCAAATATACTGTTATAAATCATCCAAAAGCCAATATAAGGACAGACTGTAATATTTTATGCACCAGTTCTTCAAAAAATATTATCCCTAGACATCTACCTACAAGTTTTCTGAAATTCTTTAAGTAAACACTGATTTTGGTTCTATTTAGAAGACTCTATGTCTAAATACTCTGAATTGTGCTATGGAAGTACTTTGAATTCCATACAGTGATGTGTTTTTACTCTACTTTTGTTAAGGTATATCATAACATCAATAATGTGTTCTGATCTTAAGTATAAAGCAAAATTAAATTTTACATTCCTATATACCATCTGTGCACACAGATTAAAATGTGCAACATTTTCCCCACCCTAATATGACTCTATTTCCCCTTCCCAGTCAATTCCTCTTCCTGAGAAGTAACTACTAGTGAGACTTCCATCATCTTCCATTAATTTTGCTTGTTTTAAAATTTCATACAAATAGAATAACAAAAAACATACTTTCTGTATCTGCCTTGTTTCATGCAACCTTAAATTTTGCGTTTCATCCATGTTGTCACATGTATAACTTCTTTGTAAAGTTTCTGGTAAGTGTTGAGTATATTGTTTATTAGTTGGAGTGTTTATTTTTTTCACCCAAGAGAGAAATTTTTACTTTTAAAATTTCAGTTGTTAGGTGGAAGGAGCGCTAAATGCTGCTTAGACCTCTGATTCAAGAAATCTCAGACTTACAGATTTGACAATCCTGTTTTAGGCAATAAAAAAATTTTATTTTTTAATAAAAAATTCAGGTTGAAGCATCAATGTTAGTTGTTTGCAGAGTTTCGACAGACTTCTCATTCAATTCAACATGTTACATTCAAGTTTCTCTGAACTTTTCCCCTGAATCTTTCCCTAGGAAAGTTAAGAATGCCACCATTCTTAGTGGTGACATTCTTAGTAGGAGAAATGCACCCTAAACATGCCAGAGTCTATACGGTATCAAAGCTATGACACATTGTTGCTCTATCTGTGTTTTTCCCCCACTAAACAAAAAAGTTGGGCCTATATATTTTTTCACTTTAAATTGCTAATGTGTATATCTCTACTAGGTACGAAGTAGACACTCATAAATATTAAAGTGATATGGTCATAAAAGTCAAACACATTTCAAAAGACTATAATTTACTTCTTTTATAATTTTAATTCATTAATATGTTGAATTGCAGTATTTTTAGATTACTATGGTTATTTGTGTATTTTACAAAAGTAAACATTTCCTTTTGAATCCTCAAACAGCTTTTGTTGTAACTTCAGTATTTTTTTACAGAAGAATTTTTAAGAGGTTTTCTGTATCACAGATAAAATATATGAAATTGGAAAGCAAAGGTCACTTTGAACATACATTAGACATGTTCAATTCTTGGGAGAAAAACATTGACCAAAATTTCACTTGATTGACCCAGGGCTTGTACTCTGTAACTTTGCACATATTGCTACCAGGGTCTTGTTGCATTTATAAAAGAAAGATAGATAACACAATGTTGTTCTTTCCTGTGGGGAGAATGCTAAGCATAGATCAGTCAAAGGTATCTAGGTGCTTTATTTTAATCACAGTCAATGTTATGTTACAGAGAGTCATTATCCTGACCATTCTAATAGTGATTTAGAACTTTTCTTTCACGTAGCAGAAATGACTTCTGATGGCACACTCAAGTGATAAAGGACATACTCATTCACTGACTCACCCTTATCAAACCTCATCTTAAAGTGTTTCCTCTGACTCCCTATACATTTAAATCTGTTGAATTCTTGCTAAAATACACTGGTTGGAGTTTCTGGAAGGAGTAGTTCACATGGTTATATACATCATCGGGAAGTTATTTGTGATTATTATAAAATAATATTGTCTCAATATAAAACATATTATTATTTTGAGGCAGAGTTTCACTCTTTTTCCCAGGCTGGAGTGTAGTGGCCTGACCTCAGCTCACTGCAGCTTCCACCTCCAAGGTTCAAGAAATGCTCCTGCCTCAGCCTCTTGAGTAGCTGGGATTACAGGTACACGCCACCATGCCCTGCTAATTTTGTATTTTTAGTAAAGACAGGGTTTCACCATATTGGCGAGGCTGGTCTTGAACTCCTGACCTCAGATGATCTGCCCACCTTGGCCTCCCAAAGTGCTGGGATTACAGGCATGAGCCACTTCCTCACTGTAAAACATATTATTAAAGAGTAGACTCTTCACTATCCTAAATCCATAGATATCTTTAAACTTTACATTTTAATTAAATGCTTTAGCTTTGCAAGTATATTTTCTTTCACGTAATATTATGTACATAGCTCAAGCATAGTGCCCACTTGAGATTATGACATTGATAGAAAAGGTAGTAGGGATTTTTACCTAGAGCTGAAATCAATTATTTTTTTTTCTCACTGTAATGGTCTTTTGCATCTTTCTATTTCAATTCCATGTGGACTTGGAAAGAAAAAAAATAACAAAATACAGTGTTTGATCCCAATAGCAAGTCAAGAGTATACCTTGGCAAAATATTTCTACATAGGTATATTCTTAAAGTTACACAAATATGACCATCTCAGAAGAAATGCTTGAAATCACTTGTAAACCAAGCACTGAATTTCTGACTTCTGCAGCTGAAACAACAGCTGCTTCAAAGAGCTTGCTTCTTAAGACATGTGACATGGCAGGCATGTTTTTATTTATTTATTTTTCCCAGTATACCCTTTCTTTTCTAAACAATGTAATGTTTAAGTTTCACTCTTGACTGAGAAAAAATAATTCTTGAGAAGCAGCTCATGAGTCAAAAAGATCACAGTGAAATGATCTGTCTAAAGAACTGTCATTATAGAACTACCACAAGACTACTCATCGACATCTTCACTTGCTAATAAAACCATATTTCCACAAGTCTCTCACATTTTCACAATAAGCAGCCACCATCTAGAGATATGGTTCATTTTAGAACCAAATACAGAAACTTTTAAAAAGCAAGAACATCAAATACATCCATTTTTGAGCCACATCCAATTTCCTACAGCTTTCTAAGTGTAGTTCTCAAACCAGAGTTAATACCATCTGGGAACTTCACAGAAATGCAAATTCCCAGGCTCCATCTCAGATGTCCTCAAAGACTCTTGGGCTGGGGACAAGTGATACTTTTTAACAAACTCACCGAGGGATTCCGATGCACATGAAAGTCTGTAAACCACTGTTCAATAGAAATATTGAATTACAAGAATATGAAAATATGTGGAAGAGTCAGTGGTCTATAAGTAAACCCTATATTAAGCAGAATCACTAGACTAAATCAATGAATTTAAAAGTTTCCTGTTTGTCACTTCTGTGAGACCAATGAAGGACCGAATACAAGAAGTTTTATGTCTGAGAGACCTAAAGCTATAATGATGTGACATTCCCTGCAAAGCTGAATCAATCATCCATAGCGTAGAGAGCCAAAATTGTGCTAACGCCTACTAGCGAGTACATTAAAATCATAAAAATGTAGAAATGACTTCACTTGCACCTCACCATTTTTCAGGGCATTCCCTTTTAGACATCTCTCTATCCACATGTACAACTCCCATTGTTCTTAGTCTCCAGTTTTTCACATTCCTCACTTAAAAAAACAGAACCCTTTAAAAAATTTCAATGATTACAATCTTGAAATGAGACTATAATAAAGTTATGCATTTCTAAGATGCTTTTAAATAGCTTATATTTTTTTCACCTTTGGATAATGGCTCAGATATATTAGCTACCTGCATAATCCGTGAAGGCAAGACAGAATTCTGTACATAAGATACGTATATATATATGTACCTACATGTTTTAAGATTCAACCAATTTATAGTCAATACAAGATTTAAAAATGGGTTTTAAAATACATGAATACAAAAAACTTTAAACTCAAAACCAAAGTGGTAGCAAAACAAAATTTGCCATGACACTTTTGAGCCCCAAGTATTAAATGTAGCTTTTCCTATTGCATAGAAGTGGCAGCATGAAAAATAGCAAGTGTTAAATGTTAAATTGCAATTTGATTTTCCTAAATGAAAGTAAACATGTGAGAACATCAGCCTCCAAAGATATGCCATTAGGCTCCAAGTTTTCCTTATGTTGTAGAAGACACAGATTTGAAGTCATTCTACCACATTGCCACATTAAAAATGCAGATGTTGATGTAGTCCATGCCGCCATATTAGTTGCTGTGTCATGATAAAATAATAATGATCAGTGGTGTGGATTTAAATAGTCACAATATCGGAGAGATCCAAGATGGCCGATTAGCAACAGCTCAGGAATGTAGCTCCCAGTGAAAGCGCAGAGAACGAGTGGACGCCGCACTTTCCGATGAATTTTTGTTGCCCACAGACCGGGAGATTCCCGGCAGAGGAGCCACACG
>CAUYQU010076187.1:0-14220 GCA_963574635.1 Cheracebus regulus | reverse complement strand
CAGCTCCCAGAAACTGTTTAATGGCTGGAAATCCCAAGGATTTCTCTGGCCTTGCTGTGGCCCTTCCTTCCTTCCTTCTTTCCTTCCTTCCTTCCTTCCTTCCTTCCTTCCTTCCTTCCTTCCTTCCTTCCTTCCTTCCTCTTTCTTTTTCTCTTTCTTTTCTGTTTTTCCTTCCTTCCTCTTTCTTTTTTCTTTTTTCTTTCTCTTTCTTTTTCTTTCCTTTCTTTTTTCTTTCTTCCTTTCTTTCACTCTTTTTTCTCTTTCTCTCTTTTCTTTCTCTTTTTCCTTCCTTCCTTTCTCTTTTTTTGTTACTCTTTCTTTTTCTCTTTCATTTTCTTTCTTTCTCTTTTTCTTTCTTTTCTTCTCTTTTTCCTTCCTTCCTCCTTCTTCTTTCTTTCTTCCTCTTTCTCTTTCTTTCTTTCTTCTGAGACAGGATCTCACTGTCACCCAGGCTGGAATGCAGTGGTGCAGTCATGGCTCAAACTGCAGCCTCAAACTCCTGGACTCAAGTGACCCTCCTGCCCCAGCCACTGGAGTAGCTGGGACTGCAGGTGCATACCACCATGCTCAGCTAATTTTTTAAATTTATGGTAGAGACAGGGTCTCACTATGTTGCCCAGGCTGGTCCCGAATTCCTGACCTCAAGTGATCCTCCAGCCTCCGCTTCCCAAAGTGTTGGGATTACAGGCCTGAGCCACTGCACCTGGCCTGCAGGTTCTTTCTTGAAGGGAAACACCAGCAGCCGTGGTGTGCAGCCTCTTGTCTCTGGAAGCACCATCCTCCACATGCAACCCATCTTCCTCCTCTCTGCTCCTTGCTGGTCAGGGCCCCCCCTCCAGCTGTCCTCCGTAGACCCCTGCCTTTCAGGGCCAGCTTTTAGGACCTTGAGGGCAGGATACTAGGCATAAGCCGGTCGTCTTCCTAGTGGATTCTGTACTAGGGAAAAGCCTGCACAACCCAAAGGGCTGAGAGGAAGCCGAGCCGCAGCTTTCCTCACCATCTTCTGGGACTTGTGCAAATTAGGACCAGGCTTCTGGGTTTCCCATGGTACAACCAGGGCAGTTTTTCCTAGCAGGCTCCAGGGATAGGATCCAAAATGGGAATTTAGGAGGGGTCGTGTTTCCCTCAAGGGAATGGCATGCACAGAGCATAGAGTTCTGGTGGTTGTTAAGGGGTGTGTGTCCCCCAGCCCCCATCCACCATGCCCCCAGCACAACTTTACCTCTCAATACTGGCTGGGTCCCAGGGAAGGGAGCTTGAAGAGGGTTCTTCCAGCATCAGTCAGGCCTGAAGGTGCTCAGGAGGTGAGGGGGAGGGGCTGGGAGAGGGCCAGGCTTGGGCAGTGGAGGAGCTCCTGCATATGCTACGCTGGGCTGCCCCTCCCAGCTCCTCCAGGCACAGTGATGCCCATCTGCCATTTCGGATCACTTGGGCAGTGCCTGCAGCTCACGCTTCCCGGTCCAGATGGTCACCCATCCCTCCCTCCCCACTCTCCCTGCCCTCTTAGTCCCACTCAGAGCAAGTGCCTGGACAAGCCATCGCTGCCTCTCAGCACCTTCTCCTTCCAGCCAACGGGGGCCCAGCAGGACAGGTAGAGGGTCCCCAGTTGTCAAGGAAACCAGGCCTGCCCCTCCTCCCTCAATCTTCCTGCAGGGAGGGACGCAGACAGGTGGGTGGGAAGGTGGAGGATGGACAGACATGCAGATACAGACAGTAGGAGACCATGCAGAGAAACATGCACACCCAGAGCCTGAGGGTGGAGAGTGTACAGGATTTGTTGTGACTGTGATCTGTCTGTCATCATGTACAGGGCTAAAAGAGTGTAGACAAGTATGCAGATATGTGCAGGGCCGTGTGCCTGTGTGAGCGGAGCAAGCTTCCGTGGGTCTGAGTGTATGATGCCATGGTTATCCGGCTAGTGTGCTTCGTGAGCCTGTGTGCATAGTCGTGCATGAGAATATGTAGTAAATCGGTGCCTGTGAGCATGACCATGAGTGTGTGTTGTGAGTGTGTGCACATACGTATGAATGTGGATGACTGGGAGGAGGGCTGTAAGTGCCTTATCCCCCAACTAGCCTTGTCCTTCTCTACCCTAAAGGCAGGCCAACTGGGTCAAGCTCCTACTCAATGGGTGCTGGGGCCCAGGAACTGAGGAGAAAGGCCTTAATGATGTTGTCCTCCAGCCACCCATTCCCGTGCCTCCCTGGCGTCCATCAGGGAAATCCAGTTTGGAAGAAGCGGGCTGGTGGAGTCCCAGGACTACACAGAAGGGGGCTTTGGGTGGTGAGAACTGGGTAGACTCTGGGGTGCAGGTGGGGAAGCCTTGAAGGAAGGAGCAAAGGTCCTGGTGCAAAGGCCTAGCTACCCTTGCAATCTCGCCCTCACCTTCCAGGCAAGATTGTGCTGCTCCCTCACTTTCTCTTCTCCTGAGACTGTAGCTCCCTGTACAAGAGTTATATTTTTCCCTCAAAAGGGGAGCCTCCCTAGGATGGTCCAGTTTTCCTCCCTTACATCAGACATTCCCAGAGTGTAGGACTTGTGTCTTCACATTCTTATTGGAATGGGATTCTCAGATAAAATGCAGGTGGCTCAGTTACATTTGAATTTCAGATTAAAAAACAAATGATTTTTAGTACAAAGGAACCCAAATAGTGTGTGGGAAATACACATACTAAAAAATTACTCACCGTTTCTTAAAATTCAAATATACCTGGATCAAATGACAATTACAAGAGAAATGAGAAAATTATAAAATACTTGAAACAATGGAGACAAAAACGTAATATACTAAAATGTCTAGGATTTGGCGAAAACAGTGCTTAGAAAGAAATGTAAATTCTTATAAAAAAAAGAAAGAGCTCAATCAATTACCTAACTCCATACACTAAGGAACTAGAAAAAGAAGAGCAAACTAAACCCAAAGCAAGCAGAGGAGAGAAATAATGAAGATTAGAGTGGAGATTGGCCAGACACCATTGCTCACTCCCAGCACTTTGGGAGGCCAAGGTAGGAGGATCACTTGAGCCCAGCCTGGGCAACATACCGAGACTACATCTCTACAAAAAAATATAAAACTTAGCTGGGCATGGTGGTGTGTGCCTGTAATCCCAGCTACTTGGGAGGCTGAGAGTTAATCACCTGAGCCTAGGGGTTTGAGGCTGTGGTGAGCCTTGATCGTGCACTGTAGCCTGGGCAACAGAACAAAATCCTGTCAAGGACAGAAGGGACGGAGGGAGGGAGGGAGGGAGGGAGAGGGAAAGAGAGAAAGAAAGAGAAAGAAAGAAAGGAAAGAAAGTAAAAGAAAGAAAGAGAAGGAGAGAGGGAGGGAAGAAGGAAAGAAAGAAAGAGAGTGTAGATAAATAGAAAACAGAATAATAATAGAGAAAAATCAATGAAAACAAAAGCTGGTTCTTTGAAAAGACCAACAAAGTGACACACCTTTAGCTAGATTGATTGAGAAAAAGGAGCTAAGACTCAAATCACTAGTGTCAGAAATGAAATTGGGGACATTACTACCAACCTTACAGAAAGAAGAAAAGATTATAAGAAAATATGAACAATTGTATGCCAGAAAACTAGATGGAATCCACAGTTTCCTAGAACTGCAAAAACCGAGGAAGAAAAGAAACCTAAATAGCTATAAGAAATAAAGCGATTCAGTAAATAATCAAGAATTCCCAAGCCTTCACTGGTGAATTCTACCAAACATTTAAAGAAGAATCAAAACCAATTCTTCTCAGATTCTTCCAGAAAATAGAAGATGAGTAATCTTCCTGGCTCATTCTATAAACCCAGCACTACCCTGATATGAAATCCAAACAGACATCACAAGAAAAGGAAACTGTTGTCAATATCGTTTTACAAACATGAGATGATCTGTTCTCAATAATTGCTGTGCCTATTGTCGAATGTGTTGCAGAGGATAACAGAACACTGCACATTGGCACTTATGATTACTTACTCTAATAAACATTGTTTTCAGCATGTGAGTTAATTCAGAGAACTCCCAATTATGCAGTGAGCTCTGGCACACCTAGACTCTGCTGTTGTATGCAATCACTTGGAGAATAATTTCATAGCAGTGAAATCTTTTTTTTCTTTTTCTTTTTTTTCAGAGTGGGGGAAACAGGATCTCACTCTGTCCCCCAGGCTGCAGTGCAACCTCTGCCTCCTGGGCTTAAGCAATCCTCCTCTATCAGCCTCCCTAGTAGTTGGGACTACAAGCATGCACCACTGCACCCAGCTAATTTATTTTATTTTATTTTTTGTATTTTATTTATTTATTTTTTTGAGATGGAGTTTCACTCTTGTTTCCCAGGCTGGAGTGCAATGGCGCTGCGCGATCTCGGCTCACTGCAACCTCCGCCTCCTGGGTTCAAGCAATTCTCCTGCCTCAGCCTCCCGAGTAGCTGGGACTACAGGTGCTTGCCACCATGCCCAGCTAATTTTTGTATTTTTAGTAGAGACGGGGTTTCACCATGTTGACCAGGATGGTCTTGATCTCTTGACCTCGCGATCCACCCGCCTCGGCCTCCCAAAGTGCTGGGATTATAGGTGTGAGCCACTGCGCCCAGCCTATTTTTTGTATTTTTAGTAGAGATGGGGTTTTACCATGTTGCCCAGGCAGGTCTCAAACTCCTAGCCTCAAGCAATCAGCCCGCCTCAGCTCCCACAGCACTGGGATTACAGGCATGAGCCACAGTGCCTAGCCCAAAGCAGAGAGATCTTTCAAGCTTTCTTCTGGTACAGTTTAAATCTTAGTGGATTCAAAATTATCACTGATAATAGAGTCATTGTAAAGATGAAGAGAGAGAGAACTTGAATTACTCAGTTTGGTCGCCCCTCCTAACTGGTCAAATCATGTCAAGGTTCTCCATCTTTCAGCCATTTTCTCTGATTTTTGCAGAAGAAAAACTTCAGAAGGTACTTCCCAACTAGAATGAACAAATTTTCGGTTGAAAATATTTTATGAGAAATTTTTGGCTACAGAAACATGTGAAAACCACTATGATTGATCCTGAAGAAACAAAGATAGAAACAGTATTGAAATTTCTGGAATTTTTTTGTGAAATGGAATTTTCAGCCCTCTATAAAACTTATCCTTATATTTAAGATTTTCCTAATTTACATATTTGTTGTTTCATGTGAAAGTAACTTTTCAAAGTAACCATTAATTAAAAAGTGTTCTTTAATTATAAGCAAAGATAGATGGACAAATATCACTTTGCTGTCTATTGAACATGAACTTAAGAAGATTAATTTTATGTTGTTATCCACGGATTTGCACAAGCTGTAATGTTTTTAATTGCTGCTGCGACCGATTAATATATTGATATATATTTTCTCCTGTTTTGAAAAACACTAATATAATTAGAAAGTATTAATCCATTACTATTTCCCTTCTTTTCATTTTTATTAAAAAATTTTATTGACATGCATATGAATATATATGTATAAGTTTTATTGGCATGCACATGAGTACGTGTGTGTGTGCGTGTGTGTGTGTGCGTGTGCGTGTGTGTGTATTCATATATGTTGCCTGCTCCGTCCCCTGATTCTGACCCATTCCTGCTCCACAGGCCTCCTCTGTGGTTAAGGAACAAATGTATATATTCATGTGCATGCCAATAAATTTTTTTTTAAATAAAAAGAAATATATATGTATTTATAAAGCTCAAAAAAACATTTTCTCTGTCTACGTTTGTTTTCCAACATGTGTTTTATTTCTTTTATTGCCAGATTCTGACCGAAAGTACATTTGCTGTGTAGTGGACGGGAGGACCCCCATTCCACATATCAGATGCCACTGCCTGGGAGCGATATTTGTCTATAGCCCTGAGGACCCAGGCTTGCGCCACGCTCATGCCTCTCATTCCTTTCTGGATAGAAATAATACCTGCCTGGACTTGGCTGGAGCACCGCAGCCTTTGCTGATGGTTCCACAGTTTCCCCCTCTCGGTGGAACTGCTGCCTCTGCCATGTGGTTCCAGGCCCCCAGCCAGCAGGGAAGCAGACCAGGATGAGAGCAGAAGGGAGCCTCGGGGTGTTAATTGGTGCTAATGAATTCCTGCAGCCCCATCTTTCCTCCACCTCTGTGGGGAGGCAGCTGACAATGCCATCTTTGCATTTTGCACACTGAAGTCAAGCAGTCCCCTTCCCGGCGCCTGAGTGCCCTGCCTGGATGAGGAGAAGGGGTGGGGAGAAGGAGGATGTTCACGACACTAAAAACCATCAGCACTTTGTGCCAGGATCCTTTCTAAGCACTTTCCATGCGTTTTGCTCATTGAACCCTCATCACATGGTAGGGTCCTATTAGAAACCCTGTTTGACGGCGGAGATGCCGCTGATGTGTTTTGAGTCTTTACTCTGTGCCAGTTCCTGTACCAGGCTATGGACAGATCTTCCCACGTGAGGTGTCTGCCATCCTTATCCCCATTTGAAAGGAGAGGAAACAGGCCCGGGGAGGTTAAGTAATTCAACCAAGTCTACACCGCTAGAGAGAGGAGAGGCAGGATTTGGACTCAGGCTGGTTGGTTCTAAAGCCTTATCTTCTTGATCACCACCCAAGATATCATCTCTGAAGGAACTCCTACTTAAAATCAGGTCTCTGAGCCTGTGGATACCAAATGAGAGGTGCCTGCAGGAATGCTGGTTCCTCCCCTCCCCTCTGGCCTCGGGTCATGCCTACTGGGAGTCAGGATATGCAGCGGACTCTTCAGGGTCCCAGGTGCTTTGCTTTCCTGGGCTGTTGCCTGCTCCCTCCCCAACTCTGCCCCATTCCTGCTCCACAGGCCTCCTCTGTGGTTAAGCAGCAAATAAAGCTCCATGCTCCTGACTTCCCTTCCCTGGCCTGGAATTTGGAGACAAAAAGTCATCCTGGGTGGGGAGGGAGCCTGTTCGGCCAGGCACCCTTAAGGGTGAACTCAGCATGACACAGGGTTCTGGAGGCCCAGGGCTGGCCTCCCTTGGCATTGATTTGGTAGCTCCCAAAGTTACCAAACATGGCATCACATGCAACACACACACATACTCACCTTGTCGCAGTTTGCCTTACAGCAGCTCAAGAACCTGCGCTTGCCTGCGAGGAGGCAGCATGTCCAACAAATGACTCAGACTGGCTGATCCCCACTTTCCTTCTTGGGTCTGAGGTTCTCTGTTCTCTGGGTTCTGTGCTTCAGTTTTCTCTTCTGTGAAGTGGGTATCATAATAGGACCGATATTACAGTGTTACTGTAAGAATTCAATGACACTGCATACTACGTGCTTAGAAATAGTCCTGGTGTCACAGCAAGTTGTTAGGGAGCCAAAGATCACCTCCAAGCCCCCTTCGGCTCTTTGGCTGGATCTAGAAACTGGCAGACTAACAAGAGGAAAGCACACAAATTGTACTACCTGGGGGATCTTCATAAGAGAATGAAGCTTGGTGGGGCACAGTGACTCAGGCTGTAATCCCTGCACTTTGGGAAGCCTAGGCGAGTGGATCACGAGGTCAGGAGTTCGAGACCAGCCTGGCCAATATGGTGAAACCCCCGTCTTTACTAAAAATACAAAAATTAGCCTGGTGTGGTGGCGTGCACCTGTCGTCTCAGCTACTCGGGAGGCTGAGGCAGGAGAATCACTTGAACCCAGGAGGAGGAAGTTGCAGTGAGCCAAGATCTCGCCACTGCACTCCAGACTGGGAGACAGAGAAAGGCTCTCTCTCAAAAAAAAAACAAATAAATAAAAAGGAGAGAGAGTGAAGTTCAAAGTAACCAAAGAAAAAGATACTTTTATACTTAGACAAAGAAAGATAAATAGGAGACGAAATGACAGGACACAGGGGATCTGGCTAGAGGCAGGAAATTTCTAAGGAAGTCACCAGGAGATACATGGAGACATAAAGCTAGTGGAAGATAAGGGTTACTTTGGGGAGTATTTTTATGCAGGACGATTGCAACTCCCAATTCTCAGTCTATGGTGATAAGGGCTATTTTCTCCCCCTCAGATGGAAAAAGACCCCTCCCAGAGGAAAGTTTAGGGCTTGCTGCATGCAGGAAGAGACAGGTCAGCTTGCCCTTTCTGAAACTACAATTTCTCCAATGTTTTCAACTCAAAATAATTAATACACCAATTTGGTATATTTGCGGATGGCACATCCTTCACTCCTTCAAAGTCCTATAGAAATGTTGGCTTTGAAAGATCGGGCGTGGTGATTCACACCTGTAATCCCAGCACTTTGGGAGGGCGAGGTGGGTGGATCACGAGGTCAGGAGTTCAAGACCAGCCTGGCCAAGATGGTGAAACCCTGTCTCTACTAAAAATACAAAAATTAGCTGGGTGTGGTGGGCGCCTGTAATCCCAGCTACTTGGGAGGCTGAGGCAGAGAATCACGTGAACCTGGAAGGTGGAGGTTGCAGTGAGCTGAGATTGCGTCTTTGCACTCCAGCCTGGGTGACAGAGCGAGACTCCGTCTTAAAGATAAAACGAAATGTTGGCTCTGATCATCTTTTGTTATTGTGAGGCCAATCTCAGTGACTAGCAATGGAGCCACCCCCTGGGGTTCCTTGTAGGGGTCAACCTGGGAGACACAGGGGTAAAGTTGGAGGCTGAGTACAGGCCATTGAGTCTCCGGAACCTGCTTGACCACTGACCAGCGGTATGACCCAGGACAAGTTACTTCTCTCTCCCTTCCCGGCACTGCCCCCACCTCACCCCCAGCCCCACAACTGTGCTTCATTTTCTCATCTGCAGAGTCAGGGCGGTTATAAGGATTACGTGAGAAAATGTGTATAGAGTGCCTAGACACAAGTGGTGGCTACCATTTCCATCATGATGTCCATTATCATTTTCATCATCATTTCCACCATCATCAGTACTGCCCTTTACCCTCTGAGAGGCTGTCAGAGGGGAGGGGAGGGAAACAAAGAACTAGTAGTATTATTTTGGTTTGTAGCTAAGGACACTGGGACCTTCAAAGTCAAAGTGATTGACCTGAACTCCCACTGTAGATTTCTGGGACATCTGGGATTTTAAAACTTAATAGTACCAATCGCTTATGTCAATAAACCATCTTGCCATTTACAAACTGTTTTTACAGGCATTAGCTCACTTACCCCAGTCTGAGACCTGCGTGATGTTGCCCTCATTTTTTAATAGATTTTATTTTTTAGAGCAGTTTTAGTTTCACAACAAAATTGAGCAGAAAATACAGCGAGTCGGGAGCTGAACAATGGGAACACATGGACCCAGGGAGGGGAACAACACGCACCAGGGCCTGCCAGGAGGGTGGGGGAGGGAGGGCATCAGGGAGAGTAGCTAATGCATGCAGGGCTTAATACCCAGGAGAGGGGTGGATAGGTGCAGGAACCCATTATGGTACACGTTTACCTGTGTAACAGACCTGAATGTTCTGCACATGTATCCCAGAACCTAAAAGAAAATAAAATTTTGAAAAAAAGCACATCCAGAAAAAAAAAAAAGAAAAAATACACTAAGTTCCCATATGCCCCCTGCTTCCACACACACACAAGCTCTCCTCCTGTCAACATCCTCCACCGAAGTGGTACATTTGTTACAATCAACGAATCTACATTAACATGTCATTATCACCCACAGTCCAGAGTTCACATTAGGGCTCACTCTTGGTGCTGTACATTCTGTGGGTTTGACACACGTATAACGACATGCATCCACCATCACAGTATCACACAGAGTAGTTTCACAGCCCTAAACTTCCTCTGTGCTCTGCCGGTTCACCCCTTCCCACTAACCCCTGGCAACCCTTGATCTCTTCATTGTCTCCATAGCTTTGCCTTTTCCAGTGTCATCTAGTTGGAATCATGCAGTCTGCAGGCTTTGCAGATTAGCTTTTCTCACTTAGTAACGTGCATTTAAGGCTCCTCTGTGTCTTTTCATGACTTGATAGCTCATTTCTTTTTGACACTGAATAATGTTTCGTTGCCTGGAGGTACCACAGTTTATTTATTGTTCACCTACTGAAGAGCATCTTGGTTGTGCCCAGGTTTTGACAATTCTGAACAAAGCTACTGAAAACATTCACGTGCCGGTTTTTGTGTGGACGTAAGATTTCAAATCCTTTGGGTAAACTCCAGGGAGAACGATCACTAGATCATATGGTGAGAGTAGGTTTCCTTTTGTAGGAAGCTGCCATGTGGTTTTCCAACGTGGCTGCACCTTTCATTGCATTCCTACCAATAATGAATGAGAGTTCCCATGGCTCCACACCTTCACCAGCATCTGGTGTTGTCAGTGTTTAGAGCTTTGTCCCCATTTTGCAGATGAGGAGACTGAGAGTTAAAGACTTGCCCAGGGAGTGGCAGAACTGCCCTCCCACACCACCTCCTTCTTGCACACATAACCCTTACAGTGCACAGACTGATGTGTGATCTTGGGCTGAAGAGTCGTTGGTCAGTGGGGTCTGTGGCCTTGGGAAGGTTCTCACCTGCAGAGAGAGGCTACTCTGGTGGGTCAAATGGTCAAGAGGCCTTATGGAGGTAATAAGAGCAATAGTGCAAACATGCAGGGTCCACTGTTTCTCTTGCCATATGTAGATGACTGGGTGGTGCGGTAGGAAAAGCTAGGCTTGGATCGTAGGTCTGCCACTTACTAGGTGTGTGACTGCATGTAAGTCACATAGCCTCTTCCAGCCTTGATGAGCGCAACTTCGTGGGATCCTTGGAAGGAGCAAAGGAGGCTCTGCATATAGAGTACTTGCACCTAAACACAGCAGTTGTTTAGAACTTACACCATCTATCTGCATGAGGAATATTGATCTGTTGTTTTCTTTTCTTGTGATGTCTTCCTTAGGATTTGGTAATGCTGGCCCCATAGAACAAGTGAGGGGCTACTGTGGATCTTGATCATGAAGTTATAAGACATTGAAGGAAACTTCTGGGTGGTGACTCATAAGCTGGTACTCTTCCATTAAGGCAAGAACAGAGGCTAAGATTTTGAGAACAAGCAGTGTGCCCACAAAGTGAGCTGATCAGAGGAGCCCCAAATGGGAAAGCTGAAGTGCTTACAAGTTGTCCTTTTGTTCTCTTCTGAAGTGCAGTGAAGACTTGGAAGCTGTGGCCTGTCCCAGCTACACTGAGGGGAATATTCAGTGGATTTCCCTTAGGGAAAGAAAGGGTCTGTGTTCAAACAATCAGAAGACCCCCACGGCACAGCAGAAAGAGCTGATGGTGAAGCCAGGCCCACTACATGTAGTGTTTTCGTTTTTGTTTTGTTTTTTGGTAGAGACTGGGTCTCACTATATTGTCCAGGCTGGTCTCCTACTCCTGGATTCAAGCAGTCCTCCAGCTTTAGCTGCCCGCAGTGCTGGGATTATAGGCATGAGCCACTGTGCCCAGCTATGTTATTCTTAATCTTGAGTTCCTGTTTTTGATGCTGGCAGAAAGCACTTAATCAGGATTTTGTTCTTTAGGAAGAAAGTAGGAAGGAAGCAGAGAAGAGGGAATGGATGATTGATGTCTAAAAGCCATGCCCCGGTCTGTGGGAGAGTTTTGGGATAGTGATCTGGATGGTAAATATCTCTTTAAAGAGCTGCCCAAGAACATTTAAATGAGTTTGTTAGTTTCTGAGGAGTTTCCCTGTAACTTTCCTTTCCCACTCTGCCCCGGCCACATGGGCTGTATGTACTCAGTACTCAGTATTCAGCACTCAGTACCTGTGAATACTGATGCAAACAGCATTAAATACACAGTAGTAGGGGTCATAGGAAACTGCAGAGACAAGAAGATCCATATTATTTCAATACAAATAGATCCCTAAGAGCCATGGCATTGTGAATAACGACAGCGTTGTCACCTTTTTCTCATGGTGGGAGATAGGAAATTAACCAGGAATGACATTTGACAATAAAGAACACAAATAGATGGTTCCTGGACCTGAACGGGAAAAGATAATTCTTGGGCCCTGCAAAAGAATCTTCACTGCGCAGATTGGAAAATAAACAGATATGTTACCACCTCTTTTCTCCCCATTATTCTAAACCTTCATTGATATATCACAATACCTCATTTGGGCCAAGAATTTTAAATTACACATTAAAAATCAAATTGTTTATGTAGATGCATGCCCCCCACACAGGAAACATTCACCCAAAGCCCTGAACAAGCTAAGTACAGCTGTAACCAGTAACCCGGGAGATAAGCCTTAATCTTGGGAATAGGAGTTTGGAACATCTTTGATCAAGAAGAGACCTTGGCAACCAAAGCCTGCTCTTTACAAACATAAGGGACTGAAATGCAGCAATGTCAATGCCTGGAGGTATTCAGTCCCAAGGAGGTGGTAAGTGCTGGGAGTTTAGCGCAGGTAATGAAATGATGTGATGGGGTGGTGGTGGGATGGAGGGTCCCCACTGCAATGAGAAGGCGCTCTGCTGATCCCTGGAGGAGAGAACTCCTGAGGGGGGCAGACACAGAGGGACAGGAATAAGCAGGACCTGGGGAGCACTGCCCAGGACTGGTCTGGCCCAGGGGCATCTGGGAAGGGGCTGTGGGCTGTCAGTGGATCTCCAAGACCTTCCTCTCGATCCTAGAGGCCCCATCCTTGCTGTCTAAATTGAGGAGCAGCTCTTTCTGGAGGCAATCAGGGACTTGCCTTTCCCATCACTGAGGGCAGCTCCAGGTTCAGCCTTGGAGGAGAGAGTTCGGGAGTCCAGGATGGTCCCAGGAGCCACTAATTCTGCACAGGATTTTACACCAAAGCATGAAAAATCAATGCTACTGGCCCTTGCTGGAGCTGTTTTTACCTGCCACTTGCCTCGCTTTTGCTCCCTGCCATGCTTGTAACCTCCTTGTCTTCCATGGAAAGATCTTAAAAGCTCTGACTCAGGTTGAAAATTCGACTATGCTGTTCAGCTATGTTGCCTGAGAGATGGAAGGTGAAAACAACTCCTTCATATCAGTTTTGCATGATTTATCTGACAGGGCTTTCACCACACCTTATGATGTAAATCAGTGGTTCTCAAATTGGGGGAGGAGTGTCAGAATATCTCTCTGCTGCTCACCACCCCCAACCCCAAGGTTTCCTAATCAATAGGCCTGCTATGAAGCTGCAGAATTTGCATTTTTTTTTTTTGAGACTGAGTTTCCCTTTTGTTGCCCAGGCTGGAGTGCAATGGCGTGATCTTGGCTCACTGCAACCTCTGCCTCCCGGATTCAAGCGGTTCTTCTTCCTCAGCCTCCGGAGTAGCTGGATTACAGGCATGTGCCACCATGCCTGGCTAATTTTGTATTTTTAGTAGACATGGGGTTTCTCCACGTTGGCCAGGCTGGTCTTGAACTCTCAACCTCGGGTGATCTGCCCGCCTCAGCCTCCCAGAATGCTGGGATTATAGGCAAGAGAGACCGCACCCTGCTAGCATTTTTAAAAAGCTCCCAGGTGAAACTGAGGCTGGTTTGGGGCACACACTTTGAGAACTGTTGACTACGTGTTATCAAAATTTAGATCCAAAATGACCTAAAGGCTGGAAATATGGTTCCCAAGTCCCAGGTGGCTCTATACAAGGGACTGGGCGTCTTTGTCATCATGGCTCCAAGTAGAGCTAAGGGAGCAGCCCTTGGGGAGGGGGCTGTCCTGGGGTCCCCTCACCGTGCCCAGGCCTGTGGCTCCTTCTCCCTGGTTCATTTCCACACATTGCACACATGCGCATGCATGTACAAATACACACAGTCCCACACACTCATCCTCATATTCAGACACACACTCACACACACTTGCAGAGGGGGTTAGGACCAAGAGGCGGCTGCTCAGGTGAGGGCCCCCCAGCCAAGGGTGCAGTCCAGAACAGCCTGCACTCAGGCGGCTCCTCAGTCTTCACCCCTCAGAGGCAGGATAAAAGGACACCCCAGGGCAGGGCCCCCACCTGCCCCAGCACCCCTGCATGCCAAAGTCAGCATATTCGCATTGTACAGAGGTCACGGAGAAAGCGCAATAGGGACAGAGAGAGGAAAAAGACTAAGAGTGGGACAAAGAGAGAGACGTCCACAGAGACGGGGAGATGGAGACACACGCTCAGAGAGATGAGACGGGCAGGAGGGCAGAAATAAGCAGATCTGGTGGGGGCAGAGCTGGAGGAGAGGCAGGAGGAAGAGCAAAACCATGAAGGTCAAGGGGAGGGCAGCAGAGAGGCGTGCCTCTGCCAGGTTGGAAAGCCGGGGGGGGGGGGGGGGGGGGGGGTAGGCACCCGGGGGCCGGAAGGGGAAACCAGCCCCGC